>JAFFZH010015866.1:8825-19598 GCA_018420115.1 Euura saliciscinereae | reverse complement strand
CATAAAATGTAGAGAATAAAATGGTTCCAAACAATGAGCATAACGTTCAAAAAACACATTTTATCTATGTCGTGATGACATACAGTAATACCCCTCAATAGTCAACCCCTCAATAGTCCATACCCCTCAATAGTCAACGAATTTCCCCTCTCGAGACCCCGAAATAGGCCAGCGACGTTCTCCTTCCATATTCCCGATTCCCCTGGGACCCTGTCTAGTGGTGCCTCTTATGGATGAATCCCACCTATGCGTTTCGGTGCGTGCGTTGCCGACGGACACCGTCCGATCTATATCGTTCTATATTATATAAAGATATCGCCGCCACCGCCGCCGCCGTGTCAAGATCCCCCCGCCTCCCCGCCCCCGCCTTCCCTCTCCCCCGAGGAGATTACCCAGAATCCCCACGAATTCTGGGAAAACCCCAGATATTACCCAGAATCCCCCACGAATTCCCCCACCTAACCTAACCTAACCTAACCTAACCTAACATAACCTAACCTAACCGAACCTAAGAGGGGACCCGAAGTCTTCCGGAAATACCCGAAGTCCTCCGGAAATACCCGAAGTCTTCCGGAAAGACCCGAAGTCTTCCGGAAAGACCCGAAGTCGTCCGGAAAGACCCGAAGTCTTCCGGAAAGAACCGAAGTCGTCCGGAATTTCCTAAAGTCATCCGCAAACACCCGAAGTCTTCCGGAATATTGAATAATTTTGATTTAATTTGACCAACCCAAATCGGGGTTTCAATCAGAATAAAGATATGACAGGATTTCATCCGAATATTATCGTTTTCACACCACTATAAGTGAGATCACACTTTTTCATTCCATACAGAATTTTCAATTTTTTTTCGTGACTTTTTTCACCATGTACAAAATATTACTGAATACAACCGAAGTCTTCGGAAATACCCGAAGTCTTCCGGAAATACCCGACGTCTTCCGGAAATACCCGAAGTCTTCCGGAAAGACCGGACATGTTTCGGGACATGTCAGGTCATAACAGGTCACGTCAGGACATAACAGGTCATGACGGGTCATGACATAACAGGTCATGACGGGTCATGACAGGACAGGTCGGGACAAGTCATGACAGGAGATGTCGGGACATGTCAGGACATCTCAGGTCATAAAAGGTCATGTCAGGACACATAAGGTCATGATATAGAAAACTGTTCAAAACTGTAAAAAACCACCCACAATTAGTATATGAATCATGGGATCCCAATCTCCCAGTAATCCGTGCAGAAACCTCATTCGGGGGGTTGGCGCCGCACCGAAACGCATAGGTGGGATTCATCCTTTAGAGCATGCGCACATCTGAGTTTCTCAGCAGACGAACATACATATGGCAGTTATAAACCTCCAAAAATGATAACATAACCTGCACAACGAAATCAAACTGAGACATGTGATACATAACCTCAATGCTCTTACCGTCAGTGGCGCATGCGCGGCCTACCAGACTGTGTGTGTGTGTGTGTGTGTGTGTGAATTCCGTCTATTTGGGTGGGGATGTTGACTATTGCGGGGCTTGAGGGTCCCGAAGTGTGGACTATTGAGGGGCATTACTGTACGCATAGTTTTTATTTTAAACGATTCGAATCTTACCACCTGCAGAACATACGTGCTACAAAATGTTAAGTGTGCTGTTAAATATCGCGTGTCTAATGGCATAAGGTCGTAAGCGCCAAGAACGCGATTTTGGTGGCAAAAGGTCGTATAATTTTTTTTTCACGCCATTCGCTCTGAAAACGGCCAAAACACGTATAGATCAATTGAAATTACGAGGTCGAAAAATGTGAGTGCAAAAGGTCGTAAGTTGGGCGCCTACGTCGGTTTTGCATTACAATTTGTAAGGAAAAATAAAAAACAACATAAAGGCAAAAAGTCGTAAGCGCCATTTTGATTATTTTTATTTCTCACGATTTTTTTTGAATAGCTGTAAAAACTCGTAAAACGCAAAGATAAATTGAAAGAACGACCATTTAAAAGAATTCGATAAAAAATATTGGTAGGTTAAGAGCAGAAGGCCGTAAGCGCCATTTTGATTTTTTTATTTCTCACGATTTTTTTTATATAGCTGTAGAAACTCGTGAAACGCAACGAAAAATCGAAGTCGACGTCGTTTCTAAAAATTCGATAAAAGAAATCGCAGTTAAAAGCAGAAGGTCGTATCCGCCCAACTTACGACCTTTTGCACTTACATATTTCGGTCTCGTAATTTCAATTGATCTATGCGCTTCGAACGTTTTCAAAGCGATTGGCGTGAAAAATAAAAAATTATACGACTTTATGCCATTATAAACAGCAAAACGTCGTATAATGGCGCTTATGTCATTAGACACGCGATATTTCGTGACACAACACTTAAAAAATTGATTGCTTTCGATATACGTCCATGAGTTCCAGTTTGGCTGTTGGAATTGAAATCAATAATTCAAATATTCTCAGTTTGAATATTGTATCCTTGTTGTATCGAGAATATTTTACTCCTTGAAGCAAAAATATTTCTACGTTTATCTACAGAACAGGTTTTTTCACCTGTTGATGATGTGTGTGAATAATTGCAATACTCACGTGGAAGCTATCGAACCACTTGACTCTCAATTAGTTGTTTTTTTACGTTATTCTCACTTACATGTATGTATTTTCTAGCGTACCCGATTGAAATAAGTATAAGTGAGGTTTCATTGTATTGGAAAATAGAACGTTCGAGCATGTGCTATTGGTCTGTAACTTACCGCTGGCAATACCCACGCACACCAATGCTGCGACAAGAAGACAGGCGATCTTGTTCATGTTGAAGGTAGCCACTTACTTCGTGTCTGGTTAGAATTCGTCCGATCCGTCGTATTTATACACGCCAGAGAGACTCCCCACCACGTCAATAACTTAACGTAGGCGACATAAGGACGCGTAAGCGCCATTATACGACGTTTTGCTGTTTATAATGGCATAAAGTCGTATAATTTTTTTTCACGCCAATCGCTCTGAAAACGTCCGAAGCGTATTGATCAATTGAAATTACGAGATCGAAAAATGTAAGTGCAAAAGGTCGTAAGTTTGGCGGAAACGTCGTTCTTTCATTATTCGAAAATCCACGATTGGCAGGCCCTTCATCAAGTTTTTCTACGTCACTGATATCAATTTCACATCAATCGAATGTGTTTTGGCTGAGAAAATAGCGTTTGAAAATTCCAAGTGTAAATCATATCGAGGTCACGTGACTTTCATTTCACCTTAAGGTCGCGTTCGTCGGTCGGATCGGCGCTGTGTTGGTCTGAATGTGTGTTTCAACCTTTGTGAGTAGTTGATGAGCGAGGAGTGTCAGGTGTTTGGTCTGTGTCTACAGCTGATGAAGGAGAAGCACGATGTGGAGGCGATCCGCGTTTGGTCGTATGAAGATGAGGTAAGGTGTTGGATTGCAGGGAGTCTGCACTAGGGTCAGGGGGTCGAGGAGGAGGTAAAATCTCGGATGACTGTCTTTTTGTACTTGGATCTGGAGATCGAGGAGGAGGTAGTTTGATATAACTCTTCGGTATGTCATCTTGTTTCGAGGCAGAACAGTCAGAATCATGTGTGAGCTCAGGTTTGATTGCTTGGAATCTCTTATCGTGCATCCGTTCGCGCGTTACCTTACATTCAGTTGCTATATGCCAGGCGAGGCCGCGCAGTCAGGGGAGATGCAAAGAGCCGAGTTATCTTTTTGTTCGGTTGATTTCGCGTTCATTTCGTTAGTCAGCTGTTGGAGACAGGTCGCCTGAATGTATGAAGATTTGGCTCGAGGGTACTGTAATTTTTTGATCAAGATCTCTGGAGGTACCGGCCATGGTTTTTTTTTTTGGCTATTCTGCAGTCAATATTCGCGGTTGACAGTTTTCGTTCTTGCCTCCCGTTTTGAAAATGCGATCTTTGAATAAATAGGTTTTAGAATTCGCTCAGAACTTTTCCTAATAATATTTCTATTCTTTCGGTCTGAAGGACTCTTCAGTGCGTTTGATCGGTTAGTGGTCGGATACGGCAAAAGCTTTCGAACACATGTCTTCGACTCGTCTATGTAACGGTATTGGATTGCTAGAAGATTTTGTTTCACCGTGTTCGTCAACACTATTGACTCTAGCGATTTTAGTTTTAGTACTTCTTGGACTGTGCTTCGTTTCTTTGAGTTCGGCTATCTGACCTCTGACGTATGTGACTCGGATGCTCGTGTCTGGAGGTTTGATGACCTGTGTGTTTTGTGGTGTATTCGCGTCAGGAGTGTGGATGTGTTTAGCCTGTGCACTCGCTGCGCTTGGACTTGAAACGTCTTTGCTATCAGCGTCGAATGTGTAATCTGAGTAGTCGACTCCACGTGCCGTTGTTATCTTTTGCGGTTCCGCGCTGTGACACGATTCGGTATTTACTTTGCGTTTAACTGATTCCGAGCTTGGCAATATCGTTTTTTTCTTCAGGATTTTCCGTAATTTTTCGCGAAGATGTAAAATATCCAACTCTGAACGTTTGGATATTTTTTACTAGTCGCGTCTGGAAAGACATTTGGTGAATCGTCGTCGTCGATTATTGACTGATCATTTAATGGTTTCTTGGGATTGTCGGACGCTCTACTTCAGTACAGACTGTCGACGCGACCACGCGACGGTCCCGATTCTCTTTCAAATGTTGCGCGTTGTTTGAGAATTGTTGCTGTTGTTGTTGCCAATGTAACTGTGTGGATTCCGCCTGTTACAATTTTCGTATCTATGACCTTGGCGATTGCAAAATGTACAGAATCGATCGTTACGTTGTCTCGTTCTACATTCTTCTATAGAATGACCATTTCGTTTGCAACAAGTGCAAAATAATTGTGAGTCGTGGTGCGACGATGACCTTGAATGGTCGTTTGAGTGATATCTACTCGATTCTTTTGTTTCTGAGCTCGATTGGTTTCTCAATCGTAATCTTTCTCGTACTACTTTTCCTGCGCATTCTGCTATATCAATTGCTGCTCGTAGCGTTTGTGGATTTTCACTAACTACTCTGAGTTCTGTCCCGTCGTCTTATGTGTTGCGAGGGTATGTCTGATTATTATCGATCACTGTCCCGTCGTCTTATTGAGAATGCGAGGGTATGTATTTATTATTACTAATTATTAAGACTAATTATTACCGACGGCGTGCTGATGTTATTTGACTTCTTGGAGCACTTTTGTTTACGCGTCGATAAATATGGATTTTTACTTGGCAGATATTGTTCTTTCACTCGTTGCACTTTGGTTGGAACACTTAGTTTCGCTGAATGTATCTGTCCGAATCATTTCTTGGCTTGGAGCCTTTCAAATACGCGTTTACACCTATTCTGCGATTCTGGATTGATCAGATCCAATTCTGCGAAAAATTGGCGTTAGTCTCTTTGAGTTTAACACTCAATCACTTTCACTTTCGTCGCGAGGACTACCGCTGCCACCAGTGTAACAAGACCGCTACTGCGAGTGTAACAAGCAGAGCCTGTCAATATTTTTGGAGGGTTCACCGCGTGTAAAAATACAGAAGTATACCGAAGGTGTAGGTGAAGTGATATCAAAATAGTTTTCAGCGTAGAACGAAGTGATTGTAATACAGTTTTTATTCAATTACTCAAGTGCCGTTTAAAGTATACAAACAAGTAAAGTCTCATATCTGCTAGAGATGGGTCTTATTCTCTAGAGTAGTAAAAGAAGAAGTGAAGAGAGGGTGTTCCGATAGGAAACAGGAAAGCTAGGGAAGAGGCGTAAAAAAGTGAAGGGAGGGGGCCACGTGTGGCTGGGGATGCATGAGGTGATGCGAAGTTCAATAAGCATTACCGGATGCATTGTCTCAACGTCAGATTAAGTCTGGGAATCCAGAGTCAGAGCGGAAAGAAATAAGAGAGCGGGAAGAGGGTATCTAGTTACTATAAGCTGATAAGTAATAAGTATTACTAATAGATAGAGATATGGTGAGAGTGACGGATGGACTGAAGGTCCAGACGTAACAATAATGTGCGTCATCCGGTTGATTTTCTGAATTCTTGAAATCTCTCTTCGGATTTTGAGGGAATGCAAGTGAAAAAAAAAATGCACAAAATGTGACAAAGAACGATGAACGTCAAGAAATTTTTGTTAACTTCAGATGATGTGAACGCCAATAAGGCATCCACCTCTGAACAAAATAATATTTGAATTTAGGTATTCGTAGTCCACGATGCACAACTGTATCATTAAGGTACAGGCGATGATGAAACTTTATTGAATATTCAGAAGTGATGACGAATTAACGATTTAAGTACTTGCGTCAATACGATATGAATCAGACTCGACAATCGGGGTAAACGAATCCCGTCATTGAAATGTCCTCTATACCATATCTAGATATAGTCTTTCGGTCTTTCGGTTTTTGAATCACTATTTTCGGATAATCAGTGACTAATTATCTGTATCGTAATATTCCTCACGGTATTTTCTATTTAAACATGGTTAGCGAGCGACGTTTGAAAACTTTATTGGCACAGCCTCGAAATAAAAACGGCATGCCTTGCAAATTTCATCCAAATCGGTTTAGCGGTCTGAACGGAATCAAAGTTTTCACGCAGGTGTTGCAAATAAAAAAAGTCTTTATCCTTTTGTATTCTTTTGTACGGCGATACGGGGAGTAGAAAGGAGAAGGTGCGAATTGCGGGTTTTTGAATGATGTTAGTTGATTTAAATAAATAATACAAGGGTACTTACGTCGAAGCAGGTTCAGATCAAAATCGAATTCGGGGATATGGTAAACGTCTAGGATGTCGTCGGAAAACGTTGAGATGTTTCCGTCGAATCTGTCGAATTCACTCCCATCGAATGGTTCTTCTAATAATCTTCTTTCGCAGCTCGAGCGGGCGGAGCGGGTCGAATGGGGTTGACGAATTCGAACGGATTGGAAACAGGGATTTGGTTCTCGGAAAATAAGGAAGGATCGGTTCATGTCCAAGCGTCCCGTTTAGTAGGAACGGTGAGTCGAACTATTCCGTCCGGAATTGGGGAATAATAGGGTTTTGGAGGGTTGAGTGTGCGAATGGAGTTAGATCGGGCAACGATTTGTTTGATTATGATTTTGAGGAGAGGGATTCGGGGAAAACGGGTGATGACTCTGGTACGAATACGAGGCAGATTACGACGGTGTCTGGAATTCAGGGGAGTTCGACGAATCCTGATAGTTGGATTGAGAGGAAAAGGGATGAGGGGAGGTTTCGCTGACATGAACTGTGTCAACAGAATTTAGGATCAAAATCCTTTGAAAGAGATTGGATTTATTTGATTTAAGATAATAACACCAAGAAAGATAATTGTAACGATTTTATGGAGACAAGATTTGGACTCGTCCCTTGAATCAATTTTTCTAAGTTCGAAAATGAAGTGAAGCAAATTACTAACGAGGTTCTGAGTTTCTGGTTCAAAGTTTGATTGAATACTGAGGCTGCATTCACATGGGCCTGAATTCACCGGACCGGAACGGAATCGGAATCTAGGGAGTTTTCGAAGAGCCAATCAGAGATGTTCCGTTCAATTCGTGCCGAGTGCATTGCGAGAATTCGTCATATTTCGTCGGAACCTAGTGATTTGCTGTACGTGTGTATCTGTGTGCGAATACGCAACGAGGACCGCATTGTTGAGTGAAGAATTGAAGAATTGAATAAACGAATAATATTCCCGGGGCATTGATATAGTCGTGTATCTTAATTTTTTTTTTTATGTATCCATATTCCATAAACAATGAAATGTAAATAATTGTAAATGCATATGATAACCTATATTCAAAATTGCATAAATCTTGGATTATTTACAGCCCGTCTACAAATCTTGACTCTCCGTTAGTAATGCAATATTTGCTGCTGTATTGCGTAGCGTTTAGAGGTTAACTGCACGGTTGTGTGAGTAAACCGTTCCGTTGCTATTAAAATCCTATGTTCCCATGGACGGGAATTATGAAGAGCGGAACGAGCGCGAGCCAATCAGAATGAGTGTTTTCGAAATTTCCGGTGGAAAGAAACACTCTTATTCGCCACTGAGCGTTCCGTCCCCGTGGATTCCGGCCAATTTCGGTCCATGTGAACGTAGGAAAATATTCTCATCGGAACGAAAAATGACCTGAACGTCTCTGATTGGCTCTTCGAAAAGTCCCTAGACTCCGATTCCGTTCCGGTCCGGTGAATTCAGGCCCATGTGAATGCAGCCTGGGCCCTTATTCTGATTCTGCATCACGCGTGATAAAGCACACTTTCCGTATAAAGCCTCCCTCTCGGCTCTCATTGGTCTAAGCGATGTTTATCACCGTTGTCACAGGCGGAAAGAAAATCAGAATAAGGGCCTCGAGAGTGAGGTGCTCGATAACTCTAGGTTTATATACTCGATCCAAGGGACGGTTACCATGTCTCATTTCCATTTTTCAAAGATGGACACATTGCATTCGGGTAAGGTGCAGTCCGTTTCCGAAGCTGCTTCCGTTTATTCTAGTGATACGTGATCCCATATGGGGGAGTGAGAGTGCCTGTATTCGGGTATATTTGGTTTTGTGGGTAATAGATTCGATGGGTTGTCTGGTCCGTTGTTTGACTCCTGGTTGGTCGTACGTGCCTCATGTCCGTCTGTTCCCGCAGGTGATTGATAGCTCAAACCTTTCACCTGTACTATACCTGTGATGCACGCGTCTTGTCTCGCGTGGGTCGTCGTATTTGGTCTTTGTCTGATGCAGTGGGTTATTTCTTGTTCTCCTGAGATAGCTGTGCGTGTGTGTGTTTGTCTCAAGTTCGTGTAGTCGGGGTTGCCTATATGGGATCGTTACGGCGCAACTTAACTATTACTTATTCGCCTATTCCTTTACCCGGGTATCGTATTCCTCGGGGGTCGGTTTTCTAGGATACTGTTATTTCTATGTTACCCATTGGGTTACCTATTACCTAGTGTTAGTTTAAAGTCACATACTTTCCGGAAGGGGTCGCTGTGAACAAGATTATATATATATATATTGGTTAGTGTCAGATATAAGTGTTAGATATTCATTAAAGTATAGTTCCAATTCAGGCGGTTAGGTCGGCTAGGAGGGGCGGACGTAACACTTCAGATTAGCACAAGCGGTTCCGAATATTCCGCTCCGCGATAGCTGCTAAGAAGTGGCCTGCGAATAGATTCACCAAAATTAGTGAATAAATATATTCAGCATCTTCGTATCAGGTGATACTGTCGATGACACTCACCAATAGTCTCTTCCGCTGCTTCGGTTCAGCTAGACTGGCACGGGATTTATGATCGTGGAGGGCTTCCTGAGAAAGTGAAATTACGATTCAATGGCAATTACCAGAACACATTGAAAGTATAATTTAAGAAATCATCATATTTTAGTTGATAGTGCAAGTGGTACAATTGAAATCAGGGATCGAATGTTGAGTATCAAATACGTTTGCCTAACTGGAGGCTTACTAGGGGCAACCGCGGATGCAGCATCCAAAGTCGAATTGACTAGTCTCTTGATTTCGCCGAATTCTCGGTTAATGCTGTTCACAGCAGCTCTGATCTGAGGGCTGCCCTCTGGAAATTAAAAGATACCTCAATAATTTCGACAATTTTCGAGTGCTAATTGAGGCGCGATATTCTAGATGGGCACAATCGTCTTCAACTCACGATCGACCTCATATCCGTATCTTTCCGATTGGTCTATCATTTTGTCTTTCACTGGGTCGACATAATCTGAAATTGGAATACAGAGGTCATGATCAAGTCGTCTTCGACTCTCACTCAGTTCTAACAACAGCTGGATGAAAGTCAAGCTAGGCTTGATGTATTTTTCGAATGAGTGTCACTTACTCGCGAATCTTTCAGCGTATGCCGTTGTATTTCCTGAAAATAAAATAGGCCTATCACGACAGAGTGGAAATTCACCAATTGACGCATGATATTATAATGGCAATAAGTGAAAAAAATAATGAAATATGAAGAATCAAAATAGAAAATCTCGGTCAATTAAAACAATTCCTCCACTTCACCCTGATGTGTGAAGCGAACAGTAGATCACAAAAACATTTTTAAAGGGTAAAAGTCGTCTTCAACTCACCCCCGTTACCCGCTAGGATACGAGCTACAACGATTCCGATAAAGTTTCCGGCTCGCGTCAAAATACCTGAAATGGAAATAGAGAGGTCCTGAATATAAAACGGAATGATTTTCCAGAATACGGAGACAAAGATAATTCGAACGTTTCGGTAGACGTATAAATTGGTCAAGTAAATGTATCGACTTATCACTCACGAGCGTCTGCGTCGGACAGCTGGGAAGTGTCAGCTGCAAAATGAAATACGGTAATAGGTACGGGTACGGAAATAGGTACATCATGACACTATTGTACTTTGTCAATATTTGACGCATGTCTTAGTAGTTATGACTTGAATATCTTCATTGGGTGACATTGTTTTAAACTTACTGGCGTACGTGTCTACAATCTGTTTCGCGACTGTTTTCAGTCGTCTTTTGACATTGTTCACGCTTCCTGAAATTTAAGTAAAGAGAACTGTGATTAAGTCGTCATTCCGCGGTGCTCGACACGTTTGAGCTAAATTCGAACAACATGTGAATATCTGTCATTATCGAAAATCTCTGTATCTTTAACTTACCGTTGATTCTGATAGCGTCGGCTGGGTTGACTCCTGGAACAAAAATCAGGATATCGTGACGATACTTGACGAATCGAGTGGGACCTGACATATTGAAAATGGTTTGAACATTCCGTGTAGCATAAAATGTAGAGAATAC
>JAFFZH010015865.1:58386-73378 GCA_018420115.1 Euura saliciscinereae | reverse complement strand
GGGGGTGAAAAAGGAGAAGAAAAAATATCCAGATGAAAATAAAACTGAGACGACTCGTGTAAAAAAAAAAAGAAAAAAAGTGTGTCTAGTGTTTCTTTTTGTGAATAATGTGCGAATAGTAATAATGAATAATGATAACTATTGAATATATCAAGTGAATAAAGAAATTAAATAAAATTTGAACAAAGATTTTGATGTTCGATAAAAAATTTACATATATATTTATCTTCGAAAAATACGATTATTACAAAGATGATAATGTGTATTCAATTTATGATGAATAACCATGAGAGCAAGAGAAAAAAAAAGACAAGAAAAAAATTATGAGAATTAAAGATGAAGAAAATAATTGATTAGAGAAAATCTGATAATAATTTAATCAAAATAATAATTATGCGAAAGAAGCTAAAACTAGGGAAGAATAAAAAATTAGAATATTGAAATTCAATGATTGTTATCATAATCAATTGTCGATGAATGTTTTTTTTTTTTTTTTATCGAATTGAATTTAAATAACGTAAATTGTTAATTACCTTACGATGGTTTTTTGTATTATTTATGAAAATAATAATAATATTAATAATAAATTCTCTATTTGCTAGAATTTTTCTATAATACGCAAATGAAGAAGGATTATTAATACAAATAATTTATGAAACAAATATAATAAAAGAGATGCCTCAAAGAAATTTTACAAAATGAAAACTGAAAGAAAAATTGATTCAATCGCTTCTTCGATTTTTTTCTTCGATATTCAAATCAAACGATGATTTTTTACTTTGTTTTCAATCAATTATAACAAAGAAAAAATCAACTGTCTACGATAATATCTCATATTATTCTATTTTGATAACAGAATATCAATTTATCAATGAAATATTGAAGAATAGCGAAACTAATTAGGCTTTGAAAGAAAGAAAACAAATTATTCACTCTCTTAAAAACTTTTCGTTTTTTTTGACTCAATATTTCGTAAGATTTGATAGCATCATCAATATTGTAAATAGGAGATAAGGTTCCGTACTTGTAAAAAAAAAAAAAAAAAAACGAAAGGAAAAACCACCGAGATCGTAGAAACTCACAGTTCATCTCTGTACTTTGTTTTTTTTCTTCACTATTGTTCTTTGTACAACAAAAAGAAAAATTCTTTTCTTATTTACATCTTATATCACAAACCGCTTAATGCGATGATATTGATTAGGATTGTAAAAAATGAGTTTATCAAACGCTCAAACTAGTTTTTAAGTTATCGTTAAAACTTCTTCACGAATGTCTCGAAGCAGATTATCACGATATCTTCTTTATTTTATCTATGTGTTCGTTCTTTGCGTCGATTTCATTTATCAAAGATTTAGCAAAATTAACGGCGTTTGCTTCTTTGGCCAAGAAATCAGACACTAATTGCGACGGAGGTTTTCCTCCCCCGTGGATCAGGCATTCTCTGCGATATCTTTCCCCCGATGTTCGACTGAATGGATCGGCGTCGAAGTACGTTTGCCAGATCCACGAAGCTATCGCTCGAGATATCAGATAGGAATAATATTTCGCTCCGTATCCTACGAGGTGCGAAAATCTCAGCTGCCAAGCCTGGAAACAACAAGAGAAAAATGAATATAAGAAACCGAAAAAGATCGTTGAACGAAGAATTGAACACACCGTGTTCTCAACGTAAGGCAAACCGTAGTATTTGCTCTGTAGATCGGCCAATATATCCGTACTCGGTTGATCCAATCTCTTGCTGTGATAAACCTGGTCTAGCATACTGTAAAATACTTGGTTCTGTAACTCTGAAGCTGGAAAGAGGTGCTTCGAAGCGCACAATCTCTGCAGCATCGCGTCCGGTATCGTTTCCTGGGTCTGAAAATGTTTGGCGAACGAGGAAACTACCTGAAAAAGGAACGTAACTGAAGTTAAGGAGTACGGATCGTTGATTTTCTATCCACCCACTCTTGGATCGCTGGCAAAATACTCCATGAGTACGCTCGGAACCTCTGCAAAATCTGTACTGCATCGTGTCCCGGTTACGTGTTGGTACTGGGTTCTACCTAGCATGGAATGAAGCGCGTGTCCCATTTCGTGAAACAGATTATCCACGGAAGAAGGACTCAGAAGACTGGGAGAAGACCATCTGGGCGACGGTAGAGACAGCATGAGAACAACGATGGGATTCTGAAAGGAAGAAAATCTGCTTAGTTGATCTCCGATACTCTGACATTATCTTCAATATTCCACCTGATAGCTTCCGTCGGAGAGGAGTTTTCCTCCTCTGATTGTAAAGTGGCAATCTTGATTCGGTTTTCCATCTCGTTCGTAAAAATCGCAGTAAATATAGCCGAGGTTTCCCTGGACTTCGTCTATCACAGCCAACTTGTGTACGTCGCTTGCCCAAACTTCGCCTTTGGATACCGGCTCGGGTTCGAGTCTGACCCCGTAGAGGGCCTGCGTCAGATTGTTTACGCCCTCCATGCAGGCTCCGAGGGAGAAATACGGCGCGAATTCGGCGCTCGACGCATCCAGCCAGGCCTTCTTCGCCTTTGCTGTGAAATAAGCCGTGTCCCAAGGCATCAGGTCCTGCGGAGGTGATAGAAAAGACGTGAGTCTGTGATCGTTGAAGAAATTTCGTCGAATCTGAGAACCTTTGAGGTCGACGTCTCCGCGTTCTTCATCTGCTGCATTATCCTGAAATCGTTACTGGCTCTGTCTTTTAGCTCGTCGCTCAGAATATTGAGAAACTCGTGAACAACTTCAGGTTTTTCTACCGTGCTGCCTCTCACAGCTCTGCAAGAATGAATAAAATGATTAAACAAAATCTGTTTCGGTTCCTAGTGGACTTTGAGAATTCACCGATGCGCGTAAGACGGAAATCCGCAGGTTTCTGCCAGCTCGTGTCTATCGTTCAATAATTCTTTGAGCAGATATTCCTGCTGGGCATCCGGGTACAGGAATATCTTGTAGGCAGCTTCCCTGGCGACGGCGTTAGACGAGTCCGTATAGAGTCCTTGGACCAGTATTTGACCTCCTTCGGTGGTAAAGCTACGAGAGGAGGATAAATTTGACCTTTAATCCATCAATAATTTATAATCTCGCATCATCTTACTATTGCCTGATGTTATCAGGCAGGACATCCTTCTTCACGGCCCTTGGATGCACCGCGCCCGCCATGAATCTCTGGCCGACCTGCGGAAAGGAGATATTTGAATTGATATTTCTGCTTCTCTAAGCAGAGACGGCGAGTTTTTGTTTAAATTTTCTAATTTACTTGGAGGATTTTATCGTTCAACTCAACGACTTTCCTCCGTTGTTCTTCAGGCAGGTGAATACCGCACTGTTCAAAATCAAAGACGAATAATTCGGCGACGTGGTCGTCGGTTTCTGAAGTTGGGACAATGTCTCCGCTTCTTACTACGTTTAAAAGAGAATTGTGAAGCTCTCTGTGAGTGTTCAGCCTGTAGAAAGAGAAAGAAGAGGAAATTTCCTTATTTTCATGTTTTTAAATTCGATAGATCGATTGATCGACAGTTTCAATAAATTACGGTATCGATTACTCGAGTTTATCGATATATTCTTCGATTTATCGACTAATCGAACATAAATCAATTAATCGAAACAATCGATTAATCGATATCACATCGGAAATCGGTTGTATAATCGATCGAACCGCGTATCGATTAATCGAATAAAAAATCGATCAGCAAAACAGTCGATCGATTGAAAGAGAACAAGAGAAAAAAATTCTAATTAATCGATTAATCGAAACAGAAAAAGAATTAATTGATTTTTCGAGATTTTCGATAAATTACTCTGCGATTAATCGATTCTCCGACTTTCCGAGTCATTGAAACGTCGATTAATCGGAACAACAATCGATCATTCATCAATATATCGGTGAATCGATCGATAAAAAAACATGGAATGATCCATCAATGAAAGAATATCGACTAATCGAACATAAAACAATTAATTGAAATCATCGATTAATCAAAATCACATCGGAAATCGATTGTATAATCGATCGAACCGCGTATCGATTAATCGAAAAAAAATCGATCAGCAAAACAGTCGATTGATTGAACGAAAACGAGAGAAAAAAATTTCAATCAATCGATTAATCGAAAAGAAAAAAAAATTAATTGATTATTCGAGATTTTCGATAAATTACTTTACGATTAATCGATTCTTCGACTCTCCGATTCATTGAAACGTCGATTAATCGGAACAACAGTCAATATATCGGTGAATCGATTGATAAAAAAAAGCGAATGATCGATAAATGAAAAAATATCAAATAATCGAATATTAGAGAAAAGAAGTTCAAATATACTTTTCAACTACTCCGCTGATAGCGATGCAAGCGTCTTCGGCAGCTTCGGAGAAATCCCTGTCAGGATGAGCGATTCTTACGAATTCGGCCAGGTCCGCGACTTTGCAAAGGGAGTCTGATAGTTCGTCGAACACCTGGACTATTTTTCTCTGTCTATTTGGGGACGTAGCTTCTTCTATCAATGCGTCGGTATGAGCGATCGCTCTTCTTTTCAGTATTTCAAATCCCTCGGCATTTGAGAGCTCTGGAAGTCCGAAGAGCCCCTGTGAACCGAGATAAAGTCGAATAACAAAAATGAAAATCATTACAGTAGAATATATCGAGGAACTGTGCGAACCGTCTCCTTCCTGGACAATATGAACCCAAATTTTTCTGCAGGCTTTGTGTTGAATGCCGTAGCCAGCGGGGACCAGGTGCTCACACATCTTTGATATTTTCTAACAACACTAGGAACGTTTTTACGCAATAATCTCAACATTGTTTTTTTTTTTTTAGGTTAGGGTAGAAAAAATGAACCGATTATCGTTCAGATTCATCAAAATTATTTTCTAGAATTGATATTCATTAGTTTTCGTCCAATATTCATCCTTACATGAACTAAAATCGAATAAACATCAAACCGTATTGAGGTTATGTTAGGTTATGTATCAATCGCGTGTCTAAATTTGACCGATAAAATTAATCCGAAGTTTATTTACTGCTTTATTTATTTTTCGAACACCTAAACGGCCCGTTTTATCATCAATTACGATCAAATATGTCCAAAATTTAGATTTTTGACGTTTAAACGACTCAAACAAGAAGCAGACGACACTTTTTGCTTTGTATCATCGCCGCTCGTGGCGTCGCGGACGTTAATCGTCGAGATTATTGCTTTGTTTTTTTATTCGTTTTATCGAGCGTGTGTGTGAATGGTAGTGAACACAGTGCGGTTCATTCATACCCTAAATAGGAAAGTTTGTTGTTATATCAACGTTCGAACACTCCCTGCGGCCTGTTGATTCGTATAAGTGTGGAACTAAACAAAAGATTCAGACAAACGGCATCGTCCATCCGCATTCCGCGGACGATATTCAATTTTTGTTATTATTCATCATCTCGGTCTGTTTACATCAACAATTATAACACATAGTAGCAATAATTGGGCGATAGCATGGTCAACGTTGGATGACGAATACTGTCCTCGAAATCGACATCGGGATCCCCTGGCAGACCGAAATCGCCGATTCACCATTTCGAGGTTATCCTCGATCCCGAAAACACGAAAATGGTGAGAATTTGAACATTCAAAAATTTTTCTTATCGGAGTTTTTATACTCTATTTACTATTTTCCGCCCCCACGTTCTTTTGTACGTTAATTGGGTCAAAGGTAGCTGGACTATCTAGTCGACTCGATTTAGTCCAGTCAGTATAACCAAAAAAAAAACGACCTAACCCTCGAAAAATTAAATCGCGCGATTTTCTTTTTCTATGCCCTCGGGGGGGTCACTGGGAGTGTAAATTTCAAATGGAGACCAAATTGGGCTTTTGCTTGTTTTCGAAAAGTGGTTTTTTTTTCGAAAAAAACGTTTTTTTTTCAAATAACTCGGCCATTTTCTAATTTAACGAAAAACCGTAAGGACAAAAGTTGTAGGAAATTTTGTCCGCTATAAGTTTGGTCCTCACGATTTTTCTTGTAGGATCGATATTTTTCGAATTACACTAAAAAAACCGTTCCAAATTCCAAAAACTGCATTATCTCGTTTATTTTCAACTTTTCAGCTGTAATGAATAAAACCGAACTTGTAGAGAATCAAATTTCCAACAATTTTGGTTTCAATCATTTTTTTCTAAAAATCGATATTTTTCGAATTAAACCCGAAAAACGCACCGATTTGAAAATCTTTGGATTATCTCGTATGTACCGCCCTTTGCGGCATAAGTGAGGATAACCGAACTTGTAGCAGACAAAATTTTCTACAACTTTTGTCCCTACGGTTTTTCGTTAAATTCGAAAATGGCCGAGTTATTTGATAAAAATCGTTTTTTTTTTCGAAAAAAAAAACACTTTTCGAAAACAAGCAAAAGCTCAATTTGGTCGCAATTTGGAATTTACACTCCCACTGACCCCCTGAGGGTATAGAAAAAGAAAATCGCGCGATTTAATTTTTCGAGGGCCAAAGTCTATACTGACTGGACTACTTGACGTACCTTCGACTTAATTATCCTCAAATATCATTATCATTATAAATTATCTCCTATTATCGTCGTTATGACGCCATAAATAAACTCAAATTCAAATTCAAAAATCTTATCTCACCAGATTTCTTGACGACCGAAGAGTCTAAAGTTGGCTGAAATCGAGAAACAAGCTCTCAAACAGTTCTGAACCGATCCAACTGTCTACTAAAACTCATTTTTCGTTTTTAGCCGAATTCAGACTGTAATTCTAAAATTTCTGAGGCGCGAATACTTTTGGAGTAAAAAATTACTCAAGTAAACCGGGTTTCTTGTATGCAATGAAAATATCCTCCAACACATCATCAAATACTGATAGCTGATACCTTTTAATTCGATATTCACGCTACGATTCTAATTCAATTTAAAACTATTCACCGATCAGTCCGAGACCGGCGTTCACGGGACGAATCTCTTCTCCGCGGCAAGACAGCTCGCAGAGAGCGAGATTCAGCTGATAAAAGTTATAGAAGGAACCAGGAAGAGTAACAGGAAGGTCGTCAAAGGGACTGTATCAACCGCGGTCAAGATCTCCGCACCGAAAAAAGCAACCAAAGCGTCTAATGTGAGTATCGCAGCTTCGGGGACGACGATAGAACAAGTTTGAGACAAAAGTCTCTATTAATTATACCTGAAGAGCCTCCGAGCCTATTTTCCACGTCTCAAACGGATGAACAGTGTTTTACAGCTGCCTTCAACTGCATTATTGATAAACACTACGTATTTGCCTAAGATAACGATACATCTTATCTCTAAATGTGCTCGTTAGTCGAGCCAGTTGGTCGTTCAGTCTTCTACATCTTGCGAGCTTTATCGAATCTTAAAATGTCCGATGCTGAAGAAGAACTAGAGGTTGTTCATCCACAGGTCAGGCCATCCGCTGCGTTGATAGCAGCGAAGCGAGACGCGGCGCAGCGAAAATTGAGCAATGGTAAGAAATGTGGGAACACTATCCTGACGGATATATACCAGAAGGCGATAGACGCCCAGGGTGCTGTTCGGGGAGAGACGGGATTAGTCTACGACAATTCCATGGCTGAGCACAAGTGTCTCTGGGACTCTTCTTATCCCGAGTGTCCCGAGAGGTTTACGAGGGTTTTGGAAAGGTGCGAGACCCTCGGTTTGCTTCAGAGATGTAAGAACGTTGAATCTCGAGACGCTACTTCGGAAGAAATACTCAGACTGCACACTAAGGAACAAATCGACGTCCTAAAAGCGACGGACGGATGCGGCGACGAGGATATTCTGGAAAAATTGTCTTCCAAATACGACGCTGTATACGTACATCCGGTAAATTAGATCGCAGTTGCCTTGGGATTGATTATCGATTGTTTTAAACAGTTTTTAACATGAGGCATATTTTTTACAGTCAACTTACAGACTGTCCCTGTTAGCCGCCGGCTCGACGATCAATCTGGTCGAGAATATATGCAAGAAAAAAATACAGAATGGAATGGCGATAATCAGGTTCGATCTCGTCTTTAACTCGTCCGATTCCGGTTCGTAGAATTGTTGTTTTTCAGGCCGCCCGGTCATCACGCCATGAAAGCCGAGTACTGCGGCTACTGTTTTTTCAACAACGTTGCTATCGCCGCTGAGAAGATGCTGAACAACAATTTAGCCAACAGGATATTGATCGTGGACTGGGACGTTCATCACGGCCAAGCGACTCAGCAGATGTTCTACGACGATCCTCGGTAGCCGAAGAAATCTCGATTAATTTTCTGATTTACCGTTTTTATAATCGAATCGTGTTTCATTCCAGCGTCGTCTACTTCTCTATTCACCGCTACGAGCACGGCGAATTTTGGCCTAATTTAAAAGAGTCGAATTTCAACTACGTCGGAGAGGGTAAAGGCGAAGGATACAATTTCAACGTTCCGTTGAACAAGATCGGCATGACAAACGCCGACTATATCGCAATATTCCAACAAATTTTACTCCCAATGGCGTACGAGGTGATTTGATTCAGTCCAAGATCTAGTTTCGTCATGTTTCGGTATTCAATGTTTTTTAATGAAAATAATTCTAGTTTCAACCGGACCTCGTTATTGTCTCAGCTGGTTACGACGCAGCCCTGGGCTGCCCGGAGGTAAAACAATATTATTAACAGAATTTTGCTTTTTCTTTAAAATCTTAGTTTTGTCCCGACCTTGTCGTCGTCTCTGCCGGATTTGATTCAGCAATTGGCGATGAGAAGGTACATATTCCTCATCCCTTAAACTCTTCGTCTCTCCGCTTATCGTTTCAATCCGCTTCTCGAACATCAATTATATTTCTAATCAATCTACACGTGTTTCAGGGAGAGATGGAAGTCACGCCGGCGTGTTACGCTCATCTCTTATCATCCCTTCTCGGATTAGCTAATGGAAAAGTTGCAGTTGTTCTAGAGGTGGGCGTCCTCGACGATCCAAATTCGGTTTCTTTACTATTATCGACCGATATCATTCTTCCAGGGAGGATACTGCCTCAAATCATTGGCCGAAGGGGCTGCTCTGACTCTGAGAACTCTGCTGGGTGATCCTTGCCCGATGCTACATCCTTTGGATCCTCCGTCTCAGAGGTTTACCCCTTTTTACGATCGATTTTGGGTGGATAGATCAGAAACATGTATTTTTTCCTTGTCGCAGCATCCAGGAAACGATAATGAACGTTATCTACGCTCAGAAGAGCTACTGGACCTGTTATCAGTATCAAGAAACGCACAGTTTGAATAACGCGGAAGAAAACAACAATCGGCATCTGCCGGTCGTACTTTTCAAGTAAGACTGATCGAAGTCGAAAATAGCAATTTCTAATCCTTATCCTATCGCGCAGGGGGGACGAGACTAAGCCGGACACTTATCTCACGAGAGACTGCTATCCGGTCAAAGACAAGATAGTCGAGGCGGAACTCGATATGAAACTGGACCGTTTGATCGAGTGTAAGTTGGGACACTTTGAGACATCCTCGGTCCACTAATCTCTTTATGAAACTCTAGTTACGAATCTTGCCAAGGCGCCTAACAGACTGTGCGTAGTCTACGACGAGAGGATGCTGAGTCACATGAACGTCCCGGACAGTACGCATCCTGAGAAGCCGGAGAGGATATCAGGAATTTACTCCAAGCACGAGGAATACGGTCTTTTGAAACGTTGCCACTTGCTCAAGGTGCGAATCGTCGCGCTAACTGCTTCTTTTCAATCTACACGATTTGTAATTATATTTTCTTCTACTCCGAAAGGGAAGAGTTGCGACGGAGGAAGAACTTTCTCTAGCTCATTCGAAGGAACACATAGAAACCATGAAGAAGACCGGCTCCACCAAACTCCGAGAACTAACTAAACAAGCTTCCGAATTGAGGTCCGTCTACCTGCACACAGAGACCTGGAACAGCGCCTGTGTCTCCGCAGGATCCCTCCTCCAAGTTGTGGACAGCGTCATGAACGGGGAAAGCCAGTCCGGTCTGGCGATAGTCAGACCTCCGGGTCACCACGCGGAGGAAGATAAACCCTGCGGATTCTGTATATTCAACAACGTCGCCGTTGCTGCTAGATACGCAGTAAAGAATCATAATTTGAAGAGGTGATTCAGAAGAAACATTGTCAGTTTCTTAATCTAAAAAGAATTCTATTCACAGAGTTCTGATCGTCGACTGGGACATTCACCACGGCAACGGGACTCAGAGTATCCTGGAATCTGATCCCAACGTACTGTACATATCGATTCATCGCTACGATAACGGAAGTTTCTTCCCTAATTCAAAGAAGGCTAATTATACCGTAACTGGATCCGGTCCTGGTGAAGGATTCAACGTCAATATACCCTGGAACAAGAAAGGGATGGGGGACGCCGAGTACGTGGCTGCTTTTCAGCAGATCGTAATGCCCATCGCGTACCAGTTCAATCCCGAGCTCGTTCTGGTCTCTGCAGGGTTCGACGCCTGTATCGGAGACCCCTTGGGAGGTGAGGAGGGATGGTTAATCTAGAAACTGGCATTTTAATAATATTTAATTCCTAATCAGGCTGCAACGTCTCCCCCGAGACCTACGGTCATCTCACCCATTGGCTATCGTCTCTGGCCAACGGACGAATTGTTCTGACTCTTGAGGGGGGATACAACGTCCGTTCCATCTCCTACGCCACTTTGATGTGCACCAAAGCTCTCCTCGGAGATCCTCTGACGATGTTGGAACCCGGTCAGACTCCGTGTTCCAGCGCCGTAAACTCGATCAACAACGTTATAAGAACGCATAAAAAGTTCTGGCCTAATTTAACGTTCCAAATGTCTCTGCCAAAGGAGAATTTACTGCCTAAGATAAAGGGATCGAAGACAAACAGGTCCCAGAAACGACGGGGGTCGAGAAAGACTTCGGAGACTAAGATCGCCCTGGAGCATATAGAGAGCGAGAAACTGGACATTTGTCTTCCGATAAGCGCTAATATACTCAGCACCGTTACAGATGAAGAAATCAACAAGCTTCAAAACGAAATTGAGAACATGAAGATCAAGAGTACGGACAAAGACATGGGAACGGAAACGAAGTCTGGAAAGTCGTGCGTTAATCCACACAATCAAGGAACGTCTGGGAGCGGGTCTAACGGGCGGGACGACGACCAAAATGCAGGAGCTGGGGGAAGCGGTAGCGGCTTAAACGCGAGCGAGATTGTCGGAGGAAACGCGAATCTGATGCAGTATTTATCTGACAATATGCAGGTCCGTTGCTCCGTCGGAGAGAAAAGGAGGCAGCTAACTGAAATTTCTTAAACGTAACAATTTTTTTCTTTTTTTTTGCAGGCTTTGGTCGACGGTGAGATGTTCGCTATCGTTCCTCTTAGAGATTGTCCCCATTTGCCGACCGTTGGCGATGTCCCGGCGGGAGGGATAGACGTTAGAGCTCCTTGCGAGGAGTGCGAAAGCACAGTGGAGAATTGGATCTGCTTGCAATGCTACACCGTACATTGCGCGAGGAGCATCAATGAGCACGCAGTTACGCATAGCGAGGAAACTGAACATCCTATGACGCTGAGTTTCAGCGATTTATCCGTATGGTGCTACGGCTGCGAAGCCTACATAGACAACCCTGTGAGTAAAATTATTCTGATCTTATTTGGACCATTGATGATTTTTCTCTAATTTACGCAGCGGCTGTATGCGGCGAGGAACGCCGCGCATCGGAGCAAATTCAATCAAGATTTACCATGGACCTACGACGATCGTCAAGCATCGTAATATTTTTGTAAAAACTAACAGAAGAGGCGCAATAGTAACGTTTAATTCTTCGTACGAAGGGATGATTTTAAATTAATATGAGCTTAACGAACGTTTTTTTTAATCTTAAATAACATTTTTTTATCGTTTAATAATTTCATGGGGGCAACGTTATTTGTAAATTATAAATAATATACTTGATAGAATTAGAAAAAAAAAGAAAAAAAGGAAAAAGAACTTAGTGAATATAAATAATATGTAATGTAACAAAGAGAAAATAATTATTATAACAAGAATCTAAAAAGTACAATCGATCTTTTTTTTCTTGTCACCATTTCTTTTATTTTTTATCGTTAAAATTAAAATACTTTTCGCAGATATCGATAAGGACATTAACTTCGATTAACAATAAGCAAAGCATTGGAGTGGATTGATCTTTAAAAAAATCAGTGATAAAATTGTCTGAAACCTAATTGATTGATTATTTGTACAATGAGCAGGCACGCGATGAATCTATGAATGAACGGAGCTTAGATAAACGTGAATAAAATTAAACTAGGTGTAAAGTATATAATTAATAAATAGTATTTTTTTAAGGTAAATTCGAGCTTGTGGAAACCGGAGTTTCTATTTTCAATAATACTAGTCCTAATTGTCTGAAGAATTTGTAAAAATTATTCATAACATTGTCAACAATTTTCTTTGTACAAATTTCTAAACTATCTAACTCACTTTCACAGTTGTAAAAAATATCTAACGATGGCAATTTCTCCGTCGATACATGCGGGTAGAATATCTTGACGGTTTTATAAGTTAAAAATTGAGATCGGTTGCTAAAATGATCGATAAACTCGTCCAAAAAAGAAGCTGGCATAGCGTAATATATCCTATACGGTTGTTTCTTGCTCCTCAATTTCTTCTCACAATCTTCTATCTTCTCTAAAATATTTTTATAAACTATTTCAACGTCCTCCGAGCCTTTTTCGTACAGATAAAAATCCTTCGCTAACTTGTACCTCCGTTGTTCTTTAGTCACGTAAGTCTTTCTCGTGTTTCTCAGCTGCAGCAAGGCTGTGGGTATCGAATATAAATGCGAGGTGAATAAATGAACGTTCGTCACGTACGGTTTCGCCTTTAGTTCACCGGCCAAGTGCGATACCAGAGGGAATACTCCGCCCTGGTGCGCAAAACCGTAAAAAAATGTTAACACTATGTTAACGACGTACCAAACCACAAGCATCTTGTTAGTACTGTTCTTATTTCGTCTGAAAGAGGACTTTGACTCTTTGCTCTCGACGTTAGACACTTGACGGATTCTTTGAGAGTGCAAAAAGATCAGCGGCAGAGTTACAGGGATTATAAACCGCGGCTCTTGATGCGGGAATACGGAAAGCATCAGTATCGGAACGACGAAGGACGCGGTCATCAGACCGATTATGCTCTGGATCCTCGGCAGCTCGGACCATCGTCCTCTCAGGCCCCTGGAAGATTGAAAATAGCTTGAAATCGTTCCGACATCGTTTGCAGCGAATCTTCGTCTACCTGTAAACGAGGCTGACGAAGGCAAAGAGCCCGACTACTCCCAGGACGTTGTAGAGTAACGGAACGTTGACCAGAAGGTGAAGAAACCTCGGATGAAGCCCGTGGCTCTCGAGGTTCTTAGACACCGAATTATACTTGAAAAAATTCAGCGGAGTAACGACGAAGTTGTTCATGCTGATCCGAAGGTTTTGTATCTCGCTAAGGGTGAGATACCCGAAGTAGAAGCTGTCCGTGACGACGAAAATTATAGCCGAGGGAACGGCGCAAAGGACGAAGGTGAGTATCCTGAGGTGGAAATCACCCAGTCCGATGTTTTTGGAGCCGAGTCCTCTCTGGAGCCAGAAGAAAATCGGGGAAAAAGCAAAAGCGACGAAGGTTGGACGGTTGAATATACCGACGACGGTTATCGTCGCGATTATCAGACAGTTGTTGAGCGAGTGCGAGGGCAGCGAGGCTCTCAGTTTGAAGTATTTCACTCTGTCCACCACGTTTCCGGCTCTCCTATACTTCTCTGAGAGGTAGTCATCCTTGTAGACGATCTGAAAGTCGGGAAATGTGATTAAACGAGTGAATACAAGTCGAGCGTGGAATCGTCTCACCTCGTCAGAGTTCGCCATGCATTTGGCTACAAAGTATAAAAGAGCAGAAGTTAGGGCGAGCTCTACGGTGTTGGAGAATGTCCTCGTTGCGTATACCAGGACGACGTAAGAGCTCGCGAAAGTGATCAACCTGGTCCTGTAATTCTGTCCGTAAATATAGCATATTTTATACAACGAGTAATCGGAGATGAAGGAAAGGGCGCAGATGAACAGTCTGGGAAAAATGACTAGGAAGTACGGGGCCTTCAGAGAGGTTCCGAAAACGTAAAACCAGTAGGGAGACAGTCTCGTCAATATCGAATACGGCACTCCTATCGTCAGGTACGGAATCGCCACGCTTCGGATCGGAAACGTGGTGTTGAACTCCCACGGCTTGTAGACGTCGATGTCGAAATAGTCCCCTGGGGATTGGAAAACCGAGGTAATTCACGATTCTACGTGAACGAGAGGAAAACTCACCCGCGACCACTTCGATCGACTGGAAATACTCGTCGGGATGAATGTATCCCGTCTGGGGTAGGAGAGTGAGGGCGAACCTGAGGACGGCGAGGAGCCAGTATGGTGCGAGGTTCAATTTTATCGCTGCGGGATCATCTTTGAGGAATTTATTATACTTCTTAGTCATTTTGAAAAATGATTATACAAGAACGCGGTTAGTTTTGTTCGTCACTCCTAACCTCTACGCGCGCGATGTTTGAAACTATTTTTCCCGAGTTATATAGCCTATAGGACATTCATTGTTTCGCGTTTGCTAGACTACAGTGGATAGAATATTTAAAAAATTACGATTTTTAAGTCACAACCGCAGCTTCACTCGCGGTCAACGTACTTCGACCACTATCTTCACAGATTAGATTGGACATCGAATTGGTGGTTTTGGGAGGCGGGATCGACGATAGATTACCGATAACCGAATCATAGCGCGTTCTATTTTTTTGTTCTTTTTTTTTTCAATTTTAACCTAATTTTTGTGTTAATATTGTGTCACTCAGGACTGATCTGTGACTACCTGACGTTTACTCGAGTTTACTCATAAACAAGTGAGGAAGCATAGATGCACTGATATACAGGGCGAGTTATCTCCGGCTCCGAACGAGGGAGGGGCTTATTAGCATGGACA
>JAFFZH010015865.1:36606-50523 GCA_018420115.1 Euura saliciscinereae | reverse complement strand
AGTCCTTTCGAGTATCGCCGAGTAGTAGACGAGTCCTTCCGAGTATCTCCGAGTACCAAACGGGTCCCTTCGAGTATCGCTGAGTACTAGACGAGTTCTTCTGAGTATCTCCGAGTACCAAACGAGTACTAGCGAGTCTTCCGAGTACTAGACGAGTTCTTCCGAGTATCTCCGAGTACCTTTTGCTCCGAGCGCCTTTGTCACAATTCTCCTCGAATCCAGAATGCCGATTCCGTCACGTATTCGTGTATTTGAGCCCGCGCGCGGGGCACGCAGACCCTGTAAATTGTGTACGTTTCTTCTCTCCCCAAGTTCGTTCGGACTCCGGATCCCGGGATCCCTACGTCCACGTAGCGGGCTACGGATATTGGCTGCACGCGTCGGCAGTAGCCGAAGATGTGTAAACAAGATTGGTAAACTTAATAAGGATTCATAGCTTCCGTTCGTTCACGGAGTACCGTTGCCGCAGCAGTTCAGAGTTCAAACAGTTCAGAAACCCGCACGTGCAGGATAAACTCCGTGTCCATTGTACGACGTACGTACACACAAGCGAGTGGCAAAGGTCGCGTGGGTGGCCGCGAGGATCTCGCCTACCCACGACGACGCTGGTCCGTGGATGAGACGAGACTTTTTAATACTCGTAATATCGTCAAATTCAATTTCGTGGACATCCGCTACGTACGACACTAAACTCACATTGCTTTGATAAGATTACGATCTACTGCACCGTGCTGAGTCTACAAGAGGAAAGACGAAGGGGTTGCGCGCGGAGTTACGTACAAAGAACATCCGGTATCTCGATTGAGACCATAAATCTTTCTGCCGGAGAGCCTTAATACCGATGATGGATTCATTCTCACGCGTGCTATGAGCTATGAGGCTGAAACGAAAAAGACGAACGAAGAAAAAAAAATTCACAAAATTCAATCGACCACATTTATCCCCCCCGTTTCTCTTCTCACCCTGGGGAAAGAGACTGGATACGTCGTGTGGCGAGGAAATAAGACCGGAATCTCATTTCCACCGAGAGTACAAGAATCAACCGAGTTAGAAGTTCCGATTGAGTTATTACCGCGTGGGTTTATTTCCTCGAACTTCTCTTTTCATCCCCTTACAGCTTAATTCTATCTTCAATTTATTTCCTTAGTTTAGTTTTTGGTATATTTTGTATTGTTTTCTTGTGTCATTTCACCTTGTCGAACATTGACATAGACCTAAATAAATTATTATTATTATTATTATTTATTCTAGTGCGAGGCTACATGACTAGACTGAAAATTAATTGTCAGAGCAAAAGAGCCGAATACCCTGATTAGTACGGACTATGAAACTGTAACCTGACTGAGGCTTTGGAAATGATTAATTAACGCGAGCTTTAGATAAGCTTAACAAATGTCTATGTGACAGACTCAAAGAGAGACTTATACAAGATAAGGGACAACTTACACGGGTGCAATTACACACGTTAATTAATGTTGTCTTCCGATCCTTTCTTAACTTAATTCTCTGTACCGTATAATACCATAGGCGTATGTATAATGTAGGTACGGTAAACATGCGATCATATAACAGACGTTACAAGCGCGATTACGAATCAAGATTCAAGATTGTATGATTAGATGACAAACACTGCAAACATGGAAAAACAATTGAAGCAATAAACAGTCTTTGACGATCCTCGTGCCCAAACCAATATATACTGTATCATTATTATTATATTTTTTGCTGTATTATTGAATCAAAGAAAATGTAAAAATTTATACAAAAAAAATTTAGGGTGATAGTTTCACATTTCCAAACGTGAAACTCACGTCATTTTATTTTAAATCGAATCTTAACATGGTGTAAAAAATTCTGGAAAGTATCAATGCGTGAAAAAGGCACAGTTTCACTGAAAAAAAATTAACAAAACCCTATCGATATTGAATTTTTGAACCGTGGGCGAAAAAAACTGTTTTTTGACCTCCTAATCGCCGAATTCTCTCACCACTGTGCGAATATTTGTTGATGTATCTTCTGAACCACTGTTCGTCCCACTATGAAATTTTCAGAAATCTTTTGGCATTGAATTGGAAAAAGACATGCTGTGTAAAAATGTCAGCCAATTCGATAAGGGGTCTTTTTTGTAACGAAAGATTTTCAAAGATTTTTCGCCAACGATGATCTAACGAGGCACAAAAATCGCAAATTATTATTTTCAGAAATTTCAAAGAAAGTATCGAAACTATGTTGACTCGGAGAATCAAAAAAACGTTCAAAGCTGGTTATTCGATACCAACTGTAGTGAGAAAATGATTGCGGTCAGAAAAATCAGAAAAAAATCACGATTCATCCTTTCAACGTGAACGTTGACTTGTGTGAAAGGGAAAACAGGGAAATCGGAGGTTCGATTCGACGTGAAATCATCCATGTGTCAAATTTTCCAACACTGAACATGTTTGCTTTCCCTCACATCCTGCGAAGTCGTTTCCCAGAAAAGGAAATACGAAGTGTACAATAATAAGCGAGGGTCACCCGCGCGATGTAATTTTCGATATCAACTTTCTCTCATCTCGCTTCCTCGCACTGCTAACTAGTTATACCTAAGGGAAATTTCAGTCGCGCGTTGCACGCGGCGCCGCACAGACGTGCCCGGAGATTATTTTCGTGGACTCGACATGTGTCTGACTGAAATAATAAAAGATCGTTTATAGTCGTTCCGTATAAACTTACCTCACTTTGCTTTTCTTCAGTCATTACTCAAAATTTTTTTTTATTTTAACAAACAATTGTCAATGCTCGACAAACGATCGAAATCTTCTTTTTTTTATCCTCATTGCATCATTGAATTTTTTCTCTCCACTACTTTCGAACTTGATACCAAAATCGTCTCGTTTTTTTCGAATCAGTCTAGAAAGATAATCGATGTGAATAAACACGAGTGATGAATCGGTATATCCAGAAAAGTGCAGAATGTAACACTTATGTAGATTCTGTGTGCTGAAACTATGAGCGATGATCCAAGTCCGTTGTGAAACGTATCGGATCTTGTTTTCTTTTTGTCTGCCAATTGAGGCAGTGATAGAGGATAAAAATATCTTATGATCGGAAGCGATTCCACAATCGATTGAATTACACAGTATCCATTCGACGTCCGCGAGTGCCGAGAGCGACCATGAGGAACAAATTTGCATTCAATGTGAGTCGAACGAGATACGACAAGGTCGTAATTTTCTGGGAAATTATTTTCTAGGAAAACCAAGGAGAGGAAGATAATTGAGATTGAGATGTGAGATCGAGTTCAACAGGTTCTATTCATACCTCGACTCTTATGTTCATTTGTTAAAATTCATATTCACGTCAGATTTATAGGATTCTGAGAAACTGATTGAGGTAGAAAAAAATGTTCAAAAGAACTACCGAATAATTCTGATTGGGACGATTTTTATACATCGACTAAAAAACAGAGAAATCAACTGGTAAAAATACAATATCGAAATTTCTTATACAAAGAAGAATGAAATTTAAACATTCCGGTGATTGAAATGAAATTCATATAAAACACCTTGAAATTAATACTATGATTGTTTCTTTAGTTTTCAGTGACAAAGATGTATTTCGGTCATCAATTATTAATAGCCGATCCAATTGAAAGCGTAAAATTATCACTTTTTAGTTGATTCTGCAATAATATCATATGATCTGATTCGGCAATTTATTGCAGCAGTGGAAACCCGTTTTCGAATGAAATTATCGTTGATTCTGACATCATATGTGTATTCAGCCGAATTCTAAAAAAAAAATTCTGTATATGAAATTTGGTATAATCTTGGCTATGAAATCTCATAAGGATTTTGAATTTTCAAAACTGGTGAATTCTAATATACAAAAAGTATTTGTTAATTGCTTCACACACATTTTTATAAAACTTAATACACAAATTTCTAACAGTGTAGAGTGGAAAAACAAACTTGAGGACACTTCTGAACGAATCCAACTGTCTAAAAGCTCATTTTTCGATTCCAGCAAACTTCAGACTGTATCGTCGTTAGGAATATTCACTCTGTATATCATGAATATTGCGAGTAGGATATATGTATACCTGCAATGTTGGATTGTTATAGTTAATCTTAATCAAACGTAGCCACTTATCACCTGATAGTAAGTGAGTAAGTAAAGATGCTCATAAGCCTCTCAGGATTGAACTACTCATACAGGGTGAATTCCTAGACTGATAAAAATTCGTATTTTACTGTCGCATTTTATGATTGGCGGAACTATAAAAATAGCCAATCAAACTGAAATTATGACTGGAAATACTATATTTTAGTTTCCTTTACTACAAAGAATAGTTTATGCCATATTTGACTGAAAATTTTCCTGAGTGAAATGATGGAACAGTTGGAAGCTGGATTGGTTCAAAAATCTGTCTGAAAGCTTGTTTCTCGATTCTAGCCAACTTGTATAACAGAATTTTTTCTTGTTTACGATTTGTAAACGCTATTCGTTAAATTGAAGATTCGATAGGATAAAATCGCATCAGATAGGAATAAATTGGATTCGTTTTTCCTGTTGTTTATCGTTACGTAACGACGTTGCCTCTGTGTCTGTCTACGTCAGTATACCTGTTATATATTCTTGTCATGGTCATGTTGTGAATTCGCCAAAACTGGTTTAATCCAAAGACGCAATTACTGAATCTGCATCAGGATAAAATCTACCTTTCACTTTTATGCCCATGCGTTATATACCTGCAGTTCTGTATAATAATGCAGTATTTTTCAATAATAGATTCGAATTTGATCAAAGGTATTGATTTTATATCGTTTCTGCGAATGCATCGATTCGATTTATTCATTTTTTTCCTTCTTAATTGTCATAACTTTGATTTAAAGAAAATAATAGCGCGGCTATTCAGATTTTGAATACTCAACAAGGTCAATACTTTTCGAAATTTGGATCGAAGGTCAATTCTTATGAGTCACTTTGTTCAGAAATGATTTTTATTCACAAATTTTTGGAAAACTCAGATCAACATTTTTATAACCATAGAAAAACAAAAACAAAAAATTAATACTGTGAAGCATTTTTTTTAAATTCTTCTTATTTCGATTTTCGAAATTCCAATCCTAATTTGACTGAAATCTAAAGTTGAATTGGACAACAAATTATTATTATTTTTGTTATCATGTCAGTAGATTATTATTATCAATTATTTATTCATTTATATATATTTATTATAGTCAATTTTTTACAATCTTCGTCGTTCTCATATAAAAACTAGGAACGATGGATATTGCTTCACTCGTTGTATGTGCATATTTAATACAATGGTTTCTCTTTTGTTGTTTTATATCCAACCAACAATTGAGGCAACTTTTACTTCGATTTATGCTACGATTTACAGGTATCTTATCTAATACTCGCGTATTATACCTCATAGTTCAAACATTTAATTTAAAAAAGATATTTATACAATCAAAAAACTTTGAATGAGGTAAAAAAATAATTCGACCTTATGATCGAATATGAATTTTGATATATCTGATACACGTGAAATTAGATATTAACTAAGAATCTGATATGATTAAAATATCTTTCAATTATTATTTAACTACTCCGGACTTTCATTAAACAAAAAAAAAATGAAACAAAAAAATCGATTATTATTTCAATATTATATATGCTTGAAATTTCATTAATAATATATCTGGAAAAATTCTTCGTAAATTTTATATTATTTTCAAAAACGGATTCATTGATTTTTCAGTCGAGTCATGATAGATGTGCAGGAAACTGCCCAAAAATGTTCAATTCATTTTACGGTTAAACTACGTCTAACAACAATTGATAAGTCTTCAATTTAACGATCAAAAATGAAATGCACCAAAAATCCAAATTTCCTAGGCTGATGAGATAGTGACGTGCTTTTAAAAATCTAGTTTCCAAAAAGTCGCTCCAGCCGATAATGACTGAAACCTGTATTACGTCGAAATGATTAACGAAGTGAATCTGAATGACAATATGATAAATTGCAGTCCGGTGAGTTGCGGGAAGCCAACATGCAGCAACACCAGCAGCCGCCCCACGGCACTTTTTCGGTCGTTGGCGAAGACCTGGAAGCTAAGAAACCGGAAATTGTAGAATCCCGTGTCGATCAATCAGTCGAAAATAATCATCATATCAGAGACTCTGAAATTTCGGAGGAGAGACTAAAGTGTGGCTGGTTTTGGCTCAGGCCTAAATCGCTCCAGAGATTCCGAACCGCTAAGTGGGCCTTGTTCTGGCTATGCTGGGCCGGAGCCATGCAAGGTAATTCATTCAACGAAAATTTGACCCCCTTTTGTTTCTCATCTAAGAAAGAACGACACAGAATCTCCTATTTTTTTATATTTCTGACATCAAATTCTTTACTTGTACGGTGGTTTTACTCTCAAAAAACGCCAAGTGACGTCATGTTCTTCTGTTTATTACGCTCATCCGCAGCGCCATCAGTCGGTCAGGTACTGCGTGACGTCAGGTTCAACCGCGAAATTCAAACGCTGTATCGAAGAACTCGATTTACGTGAAATTCAATTATAATTAATTAGAGGTAGCAGGTATTTTATCTATCTTAGGGACCAAATTATCCGAAGAGAAAGAGAAAAAATCATGAAACTTGCCTGTTGGGCTAATAATCGAAAGATTTGGATAATAAAAACGTTACAAACGTACCTTGAGACTGAAATGAAATCGTTGACGTGCTTCTGTGTGTAACGCGTAACGTGTTGTAGACTATCAGGAATTATCGCGTCCCCCCTCCGGATTTAATGCCGTAGGGCTTCTGTAGTTCGATCAAAGCCGTAATTAAACGTCTGCTGTAGAATACAAATTGCTTTATAGAATTGATGAAACAAGCGATTGACTGACGACTTACGACCGATGTTCTATTGTCTGTTTGTCAAATAAACGACGGCTCAACAACCTTCTCAAGTAATGCTATTCAAACTTTGGCTATTTCAATGCTGTAATATAATAGTAATAGTACCTCTGCAGAAATCTAATTGTTGAGGCTTATGAAATACCATCTTGATTTTTTGTAATGTTTGGTAAAAAGAAGTTTAAGAAGTTCGGAAACTAAAAAAAACTTGTAATAGCTGGAATAACGTCATCAAAAAATGAATCACATGTGAATAATCGAATTCACTCACGTATTCGAGAACTATATACGATAATTTATATACATTTGAAGATCTTGGAGGAGGAAATCTAAAAATTCTTAACAATATTATCTTTGATATACATTTTTAATTCAAATTCCTCTAAACTGGAAAAAAATTATTAACATTTTTTATTACTCAATACTCGGATGAATATTGATATTTTTTTCTTTTTTTTTTTATCCAATTCGATGTCTTTTTCTTATTTAGTCGGGACGTAATGAGGAAGCCTTAAAACTATACGAATAGGGTGGCCCTTTTGGGCCCTGGGTGCAGCCTGGAAACGATAAGGCAATTTTTAACAAGCTTTACCCGGTTTTAGCGATTTTTTTTTATCAAATCAGATGAAATCCTCTTTTTTTATTCAAGGATCGAAGAGCCCCGGTGATCCTCTTTCTTGTTTACTCTTCAGAGCCGTGTTCGCGTGGGGTGTGTGACGAGGGGCGATAAGTGGAAATCAAATTTTGCGCTTCCACGGGTCATAATTGATCAGAACGATTTTGTCACGCTCGTTAGCCGGTTGATTGGCAAATACTCTACTCGTCCGGGTCGATAAATTCGGAAGTACACAATTTTTACCAATGTAGCAGCTCAAACACGGGGTTATAACATAATAATTTTCACACGGCAATATAAAATGTTAAATGTTAAAATACGAAACAAAGCGTGGAAAGAAATTGAACAAAAATTATCCTCATTCTCAATTCAAAGACTCCAAATTGACAGACAATAGTCATCGCTGCATGCACAATTAAAATTGTCGTCTCTCAAGCTGTATCTGACAGTATGTACATAGAACCCTTCAACATTTAATAACTGCATAATTTACTGCACCCCCCCCCCCCCCCCTTTTTTTTACAACTTGTAATTATTGATTTTTCTGTATTTTATATTAAGGACCATTTATACAATACTTATAATTCTATTGAATAATTTTGTTATCTTCAACATTTTACTTCAAGTGTATTACCTAAAAATTTATTTCGTTTCATTAGTTGAGTTGATTGGGTTCCTTTTTTTTTTTGAGGGGGGAAGAAGGGGGCCTGAAAATTGTGAATTTGAATATTATTCTGCTCATCAATAAATTTTCGAAAATTTATTTCAAATATATTATATATTGACAAAAATTTATTAAAACGATGATTTGAGTTTTTTTAACGGGGGATGAAAAGGGGGCTGGGGGGGCTGAAAACTTTGTATTTCAATATAATTATGTTAATTAATAAATTTTTAACAATCAATATCAAGTCTATATATTTAAAAAAAAATTCATTCAACCCCATTAGAATAGAATAGAATTTATTTCTATGGGAAAAAACCCCTAGGATTAATAAATCACAGGTAAAAAACAATAACAGATAATTATGAAACGCAGAAAATTAAAAAATCATTCAAATAACGACATCCTTAAATAAAAATAATAATAATAGTTTGTTGAGTGGTTCTATAATAATCTAGACAATCTGAACTGCAGTGCATTATTCGAATGGTCCTCGTATTAAATGATGGACAAAATGCAGTATATATTTATTTAAACGAATAATTGTCACTCAGGAATGGTGGTGAACGGTTTTGTGAACGTTGTTATAACAACGATCGAGAGAAGGTTCGGACTGAGGTCTTCGCAGACTGGACTGATCGCTGGGGGATACGACATTGCTAGTTTTCTACTATTGGTCCCAGTTAGTTATCTCGGTGGAAGGTCCAAAGCTTCCAAACCAAGGTCAGTGTATAATTTTACATATTTGGTTTCGATTTTTTTTCTTTCCAAAATACCGAGTGGGGGAAAAATTACAAAAAGATTACAAGAAACGAATCACAGGGATTAAAATATAAAGATTATAAGTTGGATTAAAAAAATTAAAAAATATTCCATGAAATAATTGAAGATGAAAGAAAAATGAAAGGACAAAGATTGAAATAATTTCAAAAGGTGACAAAGATCGCATAATGATTAGAAAAGATTTCCAAAATTCCTCTTTTTTGGACCAGATTACGACAGTGATTCAAAAACCCTTCGGGAACTACAATCGCACGATTTATCTATGAATCATTATCTTAGGTATGTTGGTATCGGTGTCCTCGTTCTTGGATTAGGAAGCCTCCTCTTTGCATCCCCTCATTTTCTCGTCGGCACCTACAGAGCCGGACAAGAGAATGAAAATATATGCCGAAGAGTGACGAACGCCTCTCTTCACACGGTAATTATAAAAACAATAAAAATCATTGTGTAAAAAAATATAATTAATGTAGGTACGTATCTCTATAATTTTTGAAAAATAAAATCGAAGAGTCATGACCACAAATTCTGGGGCTATGATCGATTGATGGCGGAAAAATGGAAATTCAAACCTCGATTAATCGATTAAATGCTAAAATATTGCATTTCACGAAAATAATTAATTTAAATTGTCTATAGATAAATCGCTAAATGATAAAACATCGAAAATCTCGTATAACTTCATTAAAATCACAAGATAATGAATCTGAAACTTGAAATAATCTGAGAAGCTTTCTTTTTTCGAAATTCTAAATAAAGTTTCGAGAATCCCTATTGCTAAATTTGCTAGAAAAAAAAAAGAAAAATGTGTTTCTCTCGTTACATCAGAGCAATTTTTTTAGTCGTCATGCGAGAATACCTCCTCCTCGTCGCAAAACGATGTGGAAGGATCGAGTGGTTTATATCTGACAATATTTTTGATCGCCCAATTATTGCACGGTGCTGGTGCAGCCCCGCTTTACACACTCGGTGTAACTTACCTCGATGAGAATGTATCGAAGAAAATGTCATCGGTTTACCTCGGTACGTAACTGTAGTGTATTTACAATAATCATGTATAATTTTCCCAGGAATTTAATTGTTGGTATGTATACATACATGCAAGAAAAATTATGCTCATGCAATCTGGAAAAATTATCGTCTTATGCTCTTTTCGTAATTCATTACACAGGCATTTATTACACTATGGCGATTCTCGGACCAGCCTTGGGATACGTTGTTGGTGGTGAACTCCTCAAACTTTATTCTGATTTTCTAGTCGTTGATCCAGCATCGTGAGTACTAATCAATTCATTCATTCATTAAGGTTAAACGCAAGCTGATTTACACTTGGAATTTTCAAAACCCATTTGAGCAGCCAAAACACATTCGATCGATGTGAAATTGATATCAGTGACGTAGAAAAACTGAATGAAGGGCCTAAGAGTCTTGGATTTGCGAAAATCGAAAGACATAATTAGATTTTTGTGTAACAATATTGTTCTGTAAGCCAAGGAGGTGCCGCCCCTCGTGGAGAGAGGCAGCACTGGCTTGGATTACAGAACAATATTGTTAAAAAAAACTGTAATTACGTCTCGATTTTCGCAAATCCAAGACTCTTAGGCCCTTCATTCAGTTTTTCTACGTCACTGATATCAATTTCACATCAATCGAATTTGTTTTGGCTGAGAAAATAGGTTTTGAAAATTCCAAGTGTAAATCATATCGAGGTCACGTGACTTTCATTTCACCTGAAATGCTATTTGGATTTTTTTTTACCTCGTCGTTTGTATATCCCATAATTTCAGGGGTAGTTTCGATAGATCAATTAATTTTAACCATTTTAGGGGTTGAATCGATTAAATTAACAATTCTACCCCTAAAATCCAACGAAAAATAACGAGACAAAAGTTTTTTTTTTCGTAATAAATTTGGTCCTCCGGTGACGATGAATGGATGCATGCAATCATTCGCCCCGTCACGTTCTATCGTTGTTTATTCTAAACGCAGATCGTCATTATCTTGATGTTGGTGATGTGATGTGATGGGAACTTCGAAGAGGGATCGACACCCCTCAATGTTCATGAGAGAGTTGGAGGGTACTTCATACTTGTGGACAAACGAAATTTGATCCGACAGTAAACACCTTGTGTTGTTTTTCCCATTATTATATCAGTGTCGCTATATAAACGTGATTCATCCCGACAGGGTTGGAAGGGATGGGTGCAATTTGAGAGCAAAAAATGAAGAATATCATAAGTGAATGAAAATCTCTGCTATCCTATTATAGTCTCGTTTTATCTCGACACGGAGGGGTCGAATCATAAATCAGAGAGAATGTGTCGAACGGCAGGATGCATGGGATGAACGTTGAAATTCGATTTTGATCGTACAAATATTTGATCACGAAGCAGAAGCAATTAAATATGAAAATTCGGTGCAGTGTAGCAGCGAACGTTTAATTATTCCGAGTCAGATCAGATCTGCTGATATTTGTCGAAACATTGTTAGAATGAATTTTCCATGATTTTTGGAAATAATGATATTCAATCGATAAATAAATAAATAAATAAAATAAAACTGGCAAAAGAAGGAAGGGGAGAAAAATACTGGCTGATTGTGAGGCGAAAGAACATGAAACATTATCGTTGTGTCACGTTCGAAATTTTCGAAACTCGCGCTTTCGAAACTTTTTTTTTAGTCTTCTTTCATAATTACTTTGAATATCTTTGAAAATCTGTTTGAGATCGTTTCAAAATCACTTTAAACCTCAGCAACATTACTGGGTGAATTCCACCTATAGTCAGTTTTTCAAAAAATGATTGTGAGCAAACTATCACTCCGGAATATTTAAAAAAAATAACAAAAAACGCTTCGAACCTTCTAAAATCATGTAAAAAAATTGATATTGGAAAAAAAAATTGCACCTTGTGATAAAAAAAAAGGTCATGAAGAGGGAAAGACACTTTTTTTTTACTGAAAAATGATAACTTTGTCAATTTTTAATATTTTCAATTAAAATTTTGCCCTGATACGCTCCTGAGATGTGATAAAATATATTCTGACGTCACGGTAGAACTAGAAAGTGTTTCATAAACTGATTTTATTGAGAAAAAAAAAATAAAAAAATGGAATTTTGCAATCCAGAATTTGATTTGAATTTCTTTTCATTATTATGCTGAAACCCCATTCAACTCATTCTTAGTACACGTAATTACACTCTGAATACATGAGAGACTGCAGGGAGCATATAGACCGGGTTATGAGAATGTCGGGCTTCGTCGATGGGGTGAAAAAGAGTAAATAGAAAAATAAAGAGAGACTGTAGAGAAGAGGAAGAAGAAAAAAAAAAGATTGATTCATTGTGACCAAAAATACACACACATCGTGATATCGTTGGGTGACAATTTTCCCATGGGTTACATAGTGTGTTACATACTGCATCGGGAGACCGCAGACTCACACAATACGCTTTTCATTAATTTTTTTTTCTTTCTTTCTTTTTTTCTGTCACCCCTATTTTTCTTTTATGTGTAGTTTGACGATGATGCCTCTTGGCTCTTTTCTAGCCTCACGCTTTTTTCTAACGTATAAAAGGGTGACGTACCCCTAGACTCGGCATATGCTTGTTCCGGCACAATGGCTACTTCTATCGCAAGTGTCTAATTTAATAACTTTTGTACACTGGGTGGTCTACGTCATAACTCATAGCTGACGAAAGAGAATTGGCGAATTTAGAAGATTTTAAATACTGGTTATTTTAAATCGTTGAATTTTTAAGAGACTGATTAAACTAAATTAAGTCTCGATTTATAAGTTCAATTTTAAACATTTTTTAAACAGATTTGAGTCACAAATGATTCTGAAATTTTAGATTATTTCAATTATTATTATTATTTTTATTATTAGTGAAGAGAAAACAGTTTTTGTCTTTCAATTTCCTTCAGAAAATTGACAATTAGAAAAAAAGAAAAGTAATTTTGTTTAATCGTTTTTTTTTTTAATTTGTTGATTTTTTTAAATTATTTTTACTTCACTCTTCGACTTTATTCATTTTCATTGATTTCTGTTTTCTTATTGTTTAATCTGTTTTTTTGTTTTTTTAGATTATTTAATCTCATTCGATTTCGGGTTTGCGATCAGTTTCATCTTTGACCTGATTGGCTTTTTTCCTCATCAATTTCGTTTTGTTTCTCAACCCATGTGTTAATTTTTTTCATCAATTTTGCTTCGATTAAATTTCGTTTTTGTTATATGTATCATTTTTCTTTTTTGTTCAATTTTCTTTTTTCTTGAAATAATTAGTCAAGCCTTTTTTTTTTGTTTATTCATCTCCTTTATTTTTCGTTTATCATTCACAGTTTTGTTAAAATCGCATAGTTACGAAACGTGCATCTGTGCACAATATGAGGTAAATGCAAGTGCTACACTCTACATAACATTCATACAGTCTACATGTAGCTTCGGTCTGTAATAGACAGTTAATTTCATTGTCAGATAAGGTTGCAGCATCGCTGCAGGCTCGATTACACACAGTGGGCATATAATGCAACCGGCAACCCTAGGTAATAGCCAACCGGTTGAATTCGGTTTCGCCTCATCGTTCGAGACTCGAGGAGCGATCCACTAAATTCTGGTCTAATTGCAGTCATTCAGATAAAATCGAGGATCAAATAGCTTCCCCAACTAAATTTTATCGATTTTTAACTGATAATAAATAACGATTTTTCTGATTCTATTCTATCATCGTTTTATAAATGGTCTGTAGATAATGAGACGAATAAATAATTACTTATCGAAACTTCAAGTCCAAAAACGTACGTTAAATAAAAAGAGGAAGAGAAAAAAAGTTTATAAAACGAGAATGAAATATTGGTAGGAACAGTTAGTCAGCTCTTTTTGAACCATCGATCAATCAGCCCCCCCCCCCCCCTCCCCCCCCCCCCCCCCACCCCACCCATACGGTGGCGGGGGGGAAAA
>JAFFZH010015865.1:21688-34620 GCA_018420115.1 Euura saliciscinereae | reverse complement strand
TTTTTTTTTTTTACATTTTTAAAGCGCTATAACTAACAAACGTGCACTCATAGGACTTTTTCCGACTGGACCAAATCGATTCGTATTGATCTGAACTTTCATCCCTATCAAGGGCTGACAGATTCGCATCATATAGAAATTTTGGCAACGGGCTCCCTAACTATTATATACTTCCGGAAATCTCAATAATCGTCTACACGGGGAACCCCCGTTTTAAACTTTTGCATGAGCCACTACGTCCAATCGTAAATCTGGAAGCCTGGGGTGAAAAACGCAAAAAAAAAAAAAAATTCCAAATTTTTGCAATTTCAGTCAATGTATGTGAAAATTTTCTTCAACAGAGTCGGTATGACGCCGGACAGTAACGTATGGGTCGGAGCATGGTGGATAGGGTTCTTGGCCGCAGCTTTAATATGCTTTGTGGTCGCTATACCACTGCTAGCTTTTCCGGCTGGTCTTCCAGGTGAGTAGGTACCTATATACACGTCCATACAACAGATAATTATAATCACCTTCACATCACAGACCTCGCACTGAATTTTCAAATTATATCAGGCATATATTTACAAGATAAAATAATATTATATAAATTTTTTTATTTAATAAATAATAATTTTTATTTTTTCATTTACTTTCATCTATGTAAAATAATTATTATTCAACTGAAAAAGAAGGCGAACAATTTTTTCTTCTTCTTCTACTTACAGTATAGAAGAACAATAATGAACAATAATATAAAAATAGATGAAACACATGACAGATTGTTTAAATAAAATTGATAAAATTTATAGAATAAATTATAATGAAAGAAAATAACTTTATTTCCCCCAATTTTTATTCAGGATCTGAGGAACTGGCTAAAGAACGAGTTTCCGAAGCTCACGGTCAGCAGCAATCTGCGACATCATCGTCCGGAGAAGTCTTCACGAAGATTCAGGAGCTGCCAAAAGCGTTGTCTGCGCTTCTTGGAAATCCAGCATTTTTCATGTTAAATTTGGCTGGAGCAAGCGAAGGCCTTGTGATCGCTGGCTTTGCGGCTTTCCTGCCAAAACTGATAGAAAATCAGTTCAGCGTCACTGCCAGCTCCGCTGCTTTACTGATGGGTAAAATCGAGAACCGATAACTCAAGATTGCCGAAATTAAATCATCGTCAGACCCCGTATCGATAATTATTCTATTTACAGGATTGGTCACCGTCCCAGCCGGCGGCGGAGGAACCTTCCTCGGTGGCTACCTCGTCAAGCACTGGAACCTACAGTGCTCCGGCATACTCAAATTTTGCATCATAGTCACAGCCGCTTGCATCGCATTCACAATGTGCTTCGCACTCAGCTGTCCGAACCTCGAGTTCGCCGGACTCACCGTGCCGTATCACAACGTGGCACGGTACTAATTAAGATTCGACGATTATCATGCTTGATACACGTATATCCAAGTTTTGGGAACTTCTCTTCTACCCCTGAAAAGTGGAAAGGAAAAAAACCTGCCGGAACAATTATTCAGTGTCACCGATTGAAATTCAAACACTGAAAGGAGTTCTGCGCCTAGTTTTCACCGCACTGGCTTTAAATTTGTTGAAACAGACTTTTTCATTCTTAATTATTTTCCCTCTTTTTCTTACAAACATAATTTTTTCGTTCCATCTAAATGTTTTCTGAATTATGTCAGAGAAAATATGATAAAAGTTCCGTCCAGAAGAAAAAAGAGTGAAAACTGGCTCCTTAAATTTTCTTTCTTTTCAGAATTTTAGGTCATTGCGATAACATAACTCTGAGCGGAGAGCTGTTTTCAGTGTTTCAAACTCTTGCGTGCTTCGACGCCACTAGATAATTGTTCGTCAGGTTTTTTCTTCGCTTCTCAGAAGTAGGAAGTAATATTTGATAGAATTCTCCTTGATCCAGGAAACAGCTCTCCATGGAAAGCACCTGTAACTCAGGCTGCGGGTGTTCCAAATCAGGATTCAATCCTGTATGCGGTGCGGACGGAGTCACATATTACTCTCCGTGCCACGCGGGGTGCCACAAAGAAACGCGGATCAACGACGTCACAGTGAGAATCACGGTTCAAATATCTCCAATAATTTAGTATTGGATCATGAAAATAATACAAATCAACTTTTCTCTCCAAAAAATTCTTTGATTCATTTATGACCTAAATTATATTAAATTTAAGTCATGATCTTCTCCAAACTTGTACAAATAACGATAATTCAATCCTCAGATATACACAAATTGCAACTGCGTTCACTCCGCTCCGTCGAATCTCTCCGTCTCCGGTTCTCCGGAGGATTTTGTATCTTACGAGGCGATAAACACGACCTGTCCGAGCAGCTGCGGTCATCTATGGCTCTTCGTGGGTCTCGCCTTCTGCAATATGTTCCTGACTTTTCTCTGCACCATGCCTGCGCTCTCCTCCACGCTCAGGGTGGTCCGAGACGAGCAGCGATCCTTCGCGCTCGGTATACAGTGGATCAAGGTCCGGATCCTAGGGACGATACCTGCTCCGATGATCTTTGGAGCGCTCATAGATGAGACTTGCATTCTATGGAACGAGTCGTGCGACGGTAGGGGCGCCTGCTTGGTCTACGATAACTTGTACATGAGTCGGTGAGCGGTTTTCACTATTTTTAACATGTTTTTCATTCATCTTCTTTCGGAATGTCAACAATTACGTTTTGCTTCAGGTACATGCTAGCGCTGGCTTTCATAGGAAAGGCGGCGTCGCTTCTGTTCTTCTTCCTCGCCTGGTGGTTTTACATCCCTCCGATCAACGGTGTTGGCAAAATTACCTCGGAAGATCGTCAACAGACAGTTTCTACACTTGTTCTGAACGATCAGATCGGCGTTACGCGGAACGGAATGAATACAGAGTCGTAATATAAGATGACTGCATAATTCTTTTTGAGGCGACGCGGAGACGTTTATTATACCAAATTTTATATGATGATATCGACTAAGCGTTTGATGTTTATAATGCTGTGATGTTTTTATAAACTAGACTGTGTCGTCACGCATTCCAGATATTTATGTTATATTAATTATTCAACCAAAGAATAATAATTATGATTATAATATGTATAATTATAGCGGTGTATTAATGTACGGTGGAAAATAGTAGCGAAGGTTTACGTCGACGCAGTCATCCACCGTTCGCATGTGTGTGTGTGTTTGGAAATAATCTATCAGAATTTAAGACAATTATAGGCGTCTTTTGTTGTGGATGATCAGTTCAATCTAGTTAAAGACGTAGAGAGAAAAACGAGTCTCCTTGAATTAGGGTTCCAATTTTGTAGAGTTATGAAAGTACTGAGTGTTGAGTTGTGTTATACTTTCAATGCCTTAACTCGATTGGGTCGTTAATTTAAAGAAAAAGAATTTCGCAAAAAAAATAAATATTTATGACTATTAAATTCATTCAGCTTTTACTTCCTTATTGAATTATACGTATAATTGTAAAAACTGGAAAGATACAGTGCGTGTAAATATTGATTTGATTTGTATCTTCTTACTATCTTGTACTTTTTTTTTTACAAACGAGATGACAGTTAGTTTATAATGAATTGCAAAGTGTGATTTCATATTTTGAAACAACATTGATCATTCATCTCCACTGGATATATAGGAGGAAAATATAAATTAAAAACAGTTTTTGATTTTAAGAATGTATATTAAGTGAATTTGTTTTTCAATAACGATAGGTAAAATAATTAAATATTGCAATGTATCGATAAAATAAATACAAAAAGAAATTAAATTTGTAAATATACTTTTCACTTTGAAAATTCGAAATTTTCTTGATGAATGTTCATATATTATATAACTGAAAAACAATTTAATCCGAAAAATATGACGAAACTAGACCATTACCAAATTATGATCGGAATTCCGGAAAAAAAAATATACCAAAGATGCTGTAGAGTATGAGATATACATTTATATTCTTTCCGAATTCCAACGAGGGCTTAGAAATAGTGGACGATGATGCCACAAATTCAGACTATAATCAAAAAATATAACCGATTGTGGTGATAGATGATATAGCGAGAGATATGGTTTGAAGAGGAGCGATTTTGAATGGATTATTGACGGCTCCGAGGTGAATGTGATTTTTTTTTATATCGATTTTTTCCAAGAAACTCCGCAACGTGATTCCATCAAGTAGCAAAAATTCCAGAAACTAAGCCAGAATCTAAATCGAATCGTGTAATAGGAGAATATAGCGAGCGACATCCTTCGAAAAATGCGATTTTTTTTTATCGATTTTTGACCAGTCTCATATCTAATCAACTTTTTTGCCAAGTGATATTTTTTCAGCACGTCTTTCGACTCTTACTGCGATTGGATCAACTGATTTCAGGGATAGTTCGATCCCCAACCGAATGTCCTTCACTGGTAAAATGTTATCCTTCTTCAAAATGTATCTTCGGAGAATGGTTGCCGCCACTGTCTTCATTGCCATCATCGCGTAACGTTGTCCTGAAATTGAAATCGATTTCGAGATTCGAGATTGATAAATTGTGACCTTGACACGTACGTTCGTGCACTTTGTCGGATATAGTAGAATTTGTAATATATCGTTTCCTCCAGTCATATTTGACAATATTAACACAATTACATTATATTAATGACAATTATTCTCTACTTCTACGAGATTATTTGTGGTTCATTTGCACTTATGGCTTTCCGTGAATTAACCCTGCTACGCGAATTACCTATGCAATTTCTTGGTCCTCCGCTGAATGCCAAATACGAGTAGGGGTGTCGCTTCGTGACTTCTTCGGGAAGAAATCTGTCCGGATCAAATGTCATCGGGTCCGGCCAGTATTTTTCATTTCTATGTATTTCAAGAATAGGGATGAGCACCTCGGTACCTCTGGGTAGAGTGTGTCGTCCTGCAGTCAATTACGATCGTTGCAGTTTTGGTGAATCACACATAACATACTATATCGATCAATTACACACCAATGTCCAAATCATCTGTCACAAGACGTGTAATAATAGGGAATGCAGGGAAAAGCCGCATTGTTTCTTTGAGCGAACGTTCCAGATAATTCATCCGTCCCAAATCTTCGTACGTGACTTCACGATAATCGTCGTCGCCGAATATTCCGGAGAGTTCCTGGTACACCTTCTCCTATATAAATCATCATAGGTGATGAACTCAGCATCGGTACGCGCGTTCGAATCACTTACCTGTACCTCCGGGTGAGATGCGAGCATCAATACAGCGAAAGACAATGTCGTGGCAATTGTGTCGAACGCCTGGAAATAATTATCTATAGATGAAATTGAGAACGTATCCGACGTATATAGGGTCAATGACAACAGTCCCGTTATTGCAATACGTTTGATGCCACTCGGACTTACCGCTATCATCATCGCCGCAACTTCGCTGCATAACTCTTCATTTGAATTATAGACGTTGGTGTCACCTGATACCTTCAGAAGATGGTCCAAGAACACTTCAGCTCGAGTCCTCGGCTCAACGACTAGAACAAATCTTTGTTAGTCAAGCGGAAAAAGATACTGAGGTGAGACCTACATTCGTCACCTTCTTCATTACGGGGCTTTCCAGAATCGCCACGTTTGAAAAGTTCTCGTCTCTTTTGGCAAATGACCTGAAGTATAACACATATTGCAAAGATAAGACGACCATAACATCTGTTCTAATTTCCTCCCACGAATTATTGGAGGTTCATCAAATATGACGTTATCGAATGTTCCAAAGCTGATTGTACATTGAACGAGCAAGTTGGCAGCTCGCTCTCAAGACTCACGTTTTCGGTAAAGTCGCAAACTATCTTCATATCCCGACGCTGATCTTTACCGAGTTGCGAGTTATTGAAAAGAAAATCAGGATACAGCCAGAAGGTGAAAACTCTTCGGGTGATACCGGCGCAGCCGCTAAAAAAATCGTCGTAAAATTGTCTGTCCTAAAATAACTCTTAATTGCACCGTGTATTTCCATTTACTTACTTTTTTACGCCGTCTAAGTAGGACGATTTGGAGTCTTCCGGAGCCTCAATCTCAACATCCGTCATTGTCTCTGCAATGACAAAGTGTGTCGTCTCAATTGTCGAATATACAACGAATCAGAATCTACTTGTTGTGCTAGAAATACCGCAAAACATGTCCAGTGAGGTGAGTCCGAATAACTCGAGGACTTCGAATTCCGGTCCATCCGATCTCTGTTCCATTCTGCCGGCCAACGTCTTTGCTTGGTGGTCGAATACTTTGACGAAGGAGTTTAAAATCTTCGCGTTGAACGTCTGCTGTATCGTCTTACGGCGTACTCGCCATTCCGGTACTGCAATCAAATTGACTCCATTCATAATCACGCACAATCATTCCGCTGCAGTCAGCGTCCGAACTGTGATCAGAGTTCATGACTATAACCAGGGGCAGTGAGTAGTGACCTGCCCATAGCGGTTTCCACACATCCGTACACGTATCCCTTCGCCATACTCTTTGGACTCGTCAATGTCGTCTGTAATCAGAGTCATCGGTTCGTTAAACTTATTGTGTAGCGGTTGTGCAGCTGGCGTTGGTTTCACTATCTTGCCTTGATATGTTCCGGGTCAGTGATGCCGATGTATAATACGTGGCCCATCCAGATCCGAAAAGGTGCCGGATACGAGCTCGTTATCTTTTTTATCGCCTCCAGATGATCTGAAATCGGATGAAATCAAAAGTTCCCTGAATCCATTTCAGGAATTCTATTCATCGGACGAGGAAAAGTCAAGATTTCACCTTCGCTGTTACCGATGAAAAGAAGCATATTGCCTAACAACGGCAGAGTCGGAGGCCCCTCGAATTTTGACGCCAATTTGTAGAAATGTCGCCTCCTCACGTGTTTCAACACGACACCGAGAATCGCACATAGTATCGCACATGCGATTGCGAAACTGGTCGCTGTGACTCCCATCGCGTCGCTTGCGAATAATCGGAAGTCCGGGGCGACTCCCATCGCTGCCGGATATCTCGCTTCGTCTGATTGCAAAAAACCAATATTTCAAAACGTTCTACTATTGATACTCCATCTAACTGCGAACTAACTGAGCTCCTAGCCTTTTCAGCTCACTATTTATACCTCCTGACAAATCAATCCTATAATCTAATGATATAATTTAATCCATCACATATATTCGAGTAGGATACTCGATATAATTTTGCCGGCAATACCGTTAATATTATATGAAACGCAATTTTATCTAAAGTTCATACACGTGTAAAGATTCTTCGTTTTTTAATCAGACGACCTCGGCAAAACCGGTATTCGTTAATTATTATTAGCAACTATACGGATTTGCGTATGTATTCAAGCTTCACGCCGTACATATTTTTTATCGTCCTACCCCCCTTAACTCGTCTTTTCATACATGCGAAGCGGGTGGAATCTGAGTTATTGTGACCGCTCGGGCGGCTACCTTCGCACTCGTGTTCGATTTCGCGCACTGTGGAGAGTGCGAGAGATAGCTGATTCCCTTATACACACCGAGAGCAGTGCGGGAATCTACATTACCGCACTCCTAACAGTGCGGTAATATTCACTTCCCGCACTCCTAGCAGTGTGGGAATATACATTACCGCACTGTCCTCGGCCCGTAAGGGATCAGCTGTCTCGCATTTCACAGTCCACGAAATCGAACTTCCCGTGCAGGTATATATATATATATATATTCGTAAACGTTGAAATTGAATATTGAGTCAATTAAAAGCAGAAGGTCGTAACCGCCAAAAGAAATTCTTTGAACCGGCGCTAACGACCTTCTGTTTTTACCTTGGTATTTTTTTTTTTTTTTATGAATTTTCGAAACGTAGTCTATTTCAATTTTTCTTTGCGTTTCACGAGTTCTTATAACTATTTGGAAAAATGATGAAAAATGATGAAAAAAAATGGTGCTTACGACGTTTTGCCTTTACGTTGTTTTTAAATTTTTCTTAAAAATTGTAATGAAAGAACGACGTATCCGCCAAACTTACGACCTTTTGCACTTACATTTTTCGATCTCGTAATTTCAACTGATCTATACGTTTGAACCGTTTTCAGAGCGAATGGCATGAAAAAAAAAATTATACGACCTTTTGCCACCAAAATCGCGTTTTTGGCGCTTACGACCTTGTGCACCCCGATTATTATGACATTGAACAAAGCCATTGCCTCCGCCTCCAAGGCCGCAGTTCGCCATTTCGCCTATAGTTTTGTATGGGCGATCGGTGAACGATCATCGGCTAGGAGCGAATGAGAAGTGAAGAAAAAAAAAGAAGAGATATTAGCTGGTCATTCGGCAGGTAACTCAAGTCACACGCAAGTAATAAAACTGCGGACCTGTATGTTATAATATTGTATAATACCTGTCGACGTCTAAGAATTCCTCGTTATTTATTATTATTTTATTCATATAAAAATGATATTCAACTACGAAACCTGTTGGTAAAATAAAACATAAAGTATTAACAAACAAAAAAAACTACAAACCCTGCAGCTGGGAATCAAAATAAATTGAAATAAAAGGAAAACGAGAAGAAATCATAAACTGCGTGACCAAAGAAAACAGAACTACGAACAAACATAATTAACTTATATATCAAAAGCTAAGTTTTATGTAACTATTTAATTCACATTTATACGTTGTTCAATTTTTAATGAACACGTCCCTGATTTTATTGATATATGTAGTGTATTAACGAGGTGGAAATAAATATGGTACAAGAATTACATCAGGTATACGGTTTATTTAAGCACGTGTGTTTACGTTATCAGACTTGACTCTTCTTGAGGTCATACCACTGAACTCGTTCATACCTAACAAGTGTACAAGCTCCCTAAACTAGTGATTCCTATATTACCAACTGGAATACACTACAATATGTATACCTTTCTTATACATTGTCTTGAAATTCTATGATTGAATGAATCATGACGAATGAGGTTTATCAGCCGGTTGTCTCTCAGACTCGAGGATCGTTCACTGACTGTAAATTCAGGCCAACTTGTTCCTCAGTCCTACACACATAGATACATTTAGTGTATAATATATGATCGCAAATAACTGTAAAAATCATTTGTGTCAATTCATTTACCAGCTCGATAGTGACGTAAAAAGAGTCAACGAAGGGCAAGACGAATTTTTTTTCCGAAAATCGGAACACGTAATGAGAATTTTGTATAACAATATTGTTCTGTGACCCCAGGAGGTGCTGCCCCTCGTGGAGATGGGCAGCACTTCCTTGGATTGCAGAACAATATTGTTAAAAAACGTTAATTACGTCTCGATTTTCGGAAAAAAAATTCGTCTTGCCCTTCGTTCACTCTTTTCACGTCACTGATATCAATTTCACATCAATCGAATCTGTTTTGGCTGCTTGAGTAGGGTTTGGAAATTCCAAGTGTAAAATGTCGCTACCTCTCTCGCACTCACGCGCCTTGCATTTCCCCTTGATAACTCGAATTATACTGATCAGTATGATCATGAAGTAACATGCAAGAGACAGACTTTGATCTTGTAGACTGCAGAGTCGAGTTAATTGGGTTTTTTTTTTTCAAAATACACTCGAACAAACATGAGAGGCTTGTTCACTTGCAGTTAAATTGAGAGACGACTAATTTAAAACGAAATCTCGATTAAATTTACTGAAATTCCAATTTTATCACTTAAAATAAGTTGAAAAATCGCTTAGAATCGGTGCGGAACCGGATGAAATCACTTCGAGTCACTTTATAATCTACGAGCGAATAAGCCCCACTCGAATGTTCGTCTAGTACCTACGATTATTACGTAGATTTAGGTATAATTAGGAAGTTTTAGTTCGTCCTCAAAACTCCGGGGACTCTGAGGTCTGAGTGAGAAGCTCGAAACAATCTGATCCCACTATGAAACTATGTACCCCAGGGAAGTGGTATCTGGCGCGCCCGCGATAGGCAACTGAACATACACCTGTAATTTGGTTGGCAATGCCACGTTGTAACCCGCCGCCGAAAAAATTGCCGAGCGATAACGCTTGGCATTGCCAACCAAATTACAGGTGTATGTTCAGTTGCCTATCGCGGGCGCGCCAGATACCACTTCCCTGGGACATACTACAATCTATTATCCCATTATCGTACAACACATTAACACGAACTATCGGATTTTAGTGTCTATTTGCTGACATAGATCGAATGCACGGATTATCAGCGAAGACGCACATAGCCATAGGTGATATAGATCGATTGATAGAACGGGTTATGTGATACAATAAAACTTATCTACACCGCTGTATGGACGAAGAGGTGAAAGTCTGTCTGTACTATGAGACCATATAACTGACAATGAAACTAGAGCAGTTCATATTTAGTATCTTGGGTCCATAGAGTAGGTATAGCTAATTTCACAAGTGTAGAGGAATTCTTTATCGTCGAAAAATCACCGATATTCTATAGGATGAGGAGACCATATATAGGGGATATTAGAATTTTTGACAAAATGACTGATTTTACCTTTTTTTTCTGCTCAATCAGGTTTTTTCTAAAACTGGTACACAGTCTTTTTCAACGTGTTCAAAGACAGTAATGTGAGTTTCAGAAAAGTTCATCGTGCAGAAAAAAAAATCTATCATACATATATGCAGCGAATATTTCTTAACTGCATACATCTTTGTTTCTAGTTTATTGGTACGTATTGTACTGCAGAGGCCGGGTATAATTACAACTGCAGTGAGGATAAATTACCATTGCTGACAAACATAACTTCTTTTTTTTCATCTTTTCTTCATCAACCTAATTCGTCGTTGATTGTATTACGCGCCTCTTCCTCGAGATCAGTATGTAGTACCCCTACTATGCACCGATGTCGATAATTAAAATTTACATTTGAAACAATTAATTTAAACAATTGATGGAAACAATTGATCATCAATAGTGAAACCTATCGTTGTTCTCGATTTTCCTGAACGAAGATCGGTACGTGTGTGTTCGATCGAAGGTAATTCGGTGCAGACGATCGTTTATGATTTTCGAATGTGATAAAACGAAAAGATCATCGTTCAGAGTAAGCGACGACGATTGACATTCGTTGTCAGCTCCTCTTTTCCGCAGTTTCGAAGATAAAGATTCGAGCTGATTCCCGCACTTCTGGATGCGGCAAAAGTAGTTCCGATCAGTGAATTGTCAAGAATGCACAACATCGGACAAATTACTCATGTCGATCATGTGGAAATTGGGATAAACAGTGAAACAGATAAATTGAGGGTATCAATCGGTTCGAATTAATGTCAACATACTATCATCGAAATAAATTTGAACAAGCGATGTGCGGATCTGAGCGCCTGTGAGACTGCAACCGAACAAACGCCACGGACCTTTTGACTCTCTGTGAAGACCTAAACACGAAAAACATGGGACACGTGTCCAATAATTTGTTTTTTTCATAAAACTAGTATTTGGAATTACCTTCCGCACCTCGAAATGCGGAAATTTCTGCCCCCGATGGAATAGCGCGACAGAAGAAATGATATATCGCGTCCAGAAGAAGAAAAAAAACTCGTAGTGTCATTAAATGTTCTGCGTTTTTTTTTTTTTTTTGTCTTTTTTATCATAAGGATGGAATTCCCTCAAATATACTTCCAAGGAAAAACTGATGCACAGGGTTTTTGGGAAAAACGACAAGGAAAAAAAGTTTTTGTACGATCACATGAAATTTTATTCAATCGTAGACACACTTTTTTTAAATTAATTAATTGTTCCATGAATGAATGTAAAATATTTCGCGTGTCTAATGACATAAGGTCGTAAGCGCCAAAAACACGATTTTGGTGGCAAAAGGTCGTATAATTTTTTTTTTTTCGGAATTCGCTCTAAAAATGACTAAAACGTATTAAATCAATTGAAATTTCGAAATCGAAAAATGTAAATGCAAAAGGTCGTATGTTGGGCGGATACGTCATTCTTTCATTTCAATTTTTGAGGAAAATAAAAAAAAACGGTAAAAGCAGAAGGTCGTATCCGCTATTTTTTAAAAATTATTTTTCATAATTTTTTCAAATAGTTGTAAAAACTCATGAATCGCAAAGATACATTGAAAAAACGACCGTTTCGAAAAATTCGATGAAAAATATTCGCAGATAAAAGCAGAAGGTCGTAAGCGCCAATTTTTTCATTTCTTTTTGGCGGATACGACCTTATGCAATTAATGAGAACCATTATTTTTTTGGCGAAGTTAGGACTGAAAGGTCGTATCCACCAGTACATACGACCTTCTGCCTTTAATCGACCTGGTATCAAATTTCAACGTTTATGAATGAAACTTCGGGTGTTTAGTCTAAATACGGTTAAAAAAAAAATATACGACCTTTTGCCGTTACAAAAAGCAAAAAGTCGTATATTGGCGCTTACGACCTTATGTCATTAGACACGCGATTTAATTCCGATATTCTTCCAACTCTTAATTGATTTCACAATTTGCTATACATATAGATACAAAAACTTAATCAACCTATACGGAATTATTTTCTACCTTTCCGTTAAAATTTCGTATTTATTCGTAGATTGTCGTACCTACATGCATTTATAGCGTACTTTTTCGTAGCGATATCGCGTTTCTTGCACTCACTCGTAGTTTTTCGTGAATTATCCCTGATGGGCCCGTCCAACGAAATTTTCGTTGGAGACTTGTTGAGGTAGTTGGAATACCGTTGTAGTTATATTGGGGAAATGTTGGGGTCGTTGGAATTGTGTTGGACCATTGTACTATCGTTGGAGGCGCGTTGGGGTTCAACTATCGTCGAGTTGGACGAGCGTTGAAACGTCGTTGGGTTATCAATCCGAAAGGTTACGTTGACCTGTCGTTGGAGGCGCGTTGGGATGCAACTATTGGCGCGTTGAGTGAGTGTTGGAAACTAGTTGGACCAACAATACTGAAGGGTGCGTTGGTCCGGCGTTGAAAATGCGTTGAA
>JAFFZH010015865.1:0-14285 GCA_018420115.1 Euura saliciscinereae | reverse complement strand
TCGCATTTCTCGTTACCAACAACTACTTATTTCGTAATTCTTCTTCTCAATAACGACTTATTTCGCATTCCTCGTTACCAACAACTACTTATTTCCTAATTCTCCTTCTCAACAACGACTTATTTCGCGTTTCTCCTTCTCAATAACGACTTATTTCGCGGTTATCCTATCCCATAACAACTTCTTTCGCGATTTTTCTTCTTATTAACGACCTATTTCATGATTCTTCATGATAACCTGGATTTTTTCATGTCCTAAAGGTAAAATCGCAAAGAGCTAATGCTGGAGAGGAGATGCGAGAGAGTCACACAACGGATGGTAATCAGCCTGTCTCTGGTCCACTGAGCAGCAATTTCGACGATGGAGATCGACAGAATATACTGACTCCCATAATATCGTCCCAGCTTGAATGGACACTTGCAGCTATGGCCGTTGATCGAATAGCCTTTGCATTTTACTGTCTCATATTCATCATTCTCGCTATTCGTTGCTCTGTATGAATTCGTCGATAAAACATGTCGAAGAGTATAATATAACATGTATATTATTTTTAAAAGTAAATTTCCGATATATTGTTTGATTGTTTTTGGTTGGTTTTATCTACCCCTTCAATTTTCCTAATTTTTGAATCTTTTTTTTTCTTTCTACCGTAAACGAGGTTGATGAGCCTTAAAAATTGACGATGATTGATAAACGGATCGAATGCTGTATTTTTATACAAAAAACATAATCTATATATAATGCAAAACTTTAACAATATATATGGCATATAAAATGAATGATAAACTAACTTTATAGTATAAATATATGCATACATTGATATAAAAACGAAGAACATGGGTAATATAAGGTGAGTCGATGTGAAATCAGAGATGAGAAAGATTAAAAAATTATTCCTGTTATAAACAAATTGGGTAAATAAAAAGCTTAGTATAAGTATAATCTATCATTCAATTGACAATCAGATCGACGTAGGAGCACTGATCTCTATATAAACTGGATGCGGGATTGTGCGGCTCAGCATAGGCAGTAGGCTGTGATCATTAGAAGCCATTTTATAAGTACTATCAGCGCTGTATGACGAGAGTCTGCGATACTATTTCAAGCGCAAGCTGTTTCAAGAAGGCGATGGTGCAGCATTGTCGACTCAAAACAATGCGCTGTTTGCAGCGCAGTTACCAAGGAAACCGAGTATAATGCGCTGTTTGCAGCGCAGTTACCAAGGAAACCTAGTACCAAGTCCTCTCGTCAGACCGTGCCACCGGCGATTTTGAAGCTTCTAATGGTATCACTAAAAAATGTCGACCCCGCATCCAGTTTATATAGAGATCAGTGCGTAGGAGTGTATTTTTTCTTTCGTTCTTCAAGTTTCTCAGTTCACAACAAGTTTAGGAATATAGCAATTGTTCGATATACTCGATTAGAGGATATATTGAAGCGAATGATTAACCGCAGACAATTCTCTGAATATAAGAAGAATAATTATATTAAGTAGAAAAAAGAAATATATATATGTATAATTAAAAAAAAGTAATGAAATACTCCACTCAATTATGGAGATAAGAGAACTTGATAAAACTTGACTTGTAGTAGAGAGAGGAGAAGAAATATAGCATAATCATTCTCTGCGTTATTATTCGAGGGATTCGCGGTTAATGATCGCACTTCAATATCCGTAATCGTGGAATCACTTTTTTTTCTTTTCTTCTTATCGATATAACAACAAGCGATTGGACCTACTTTAGGAGTGTGTAAGCCACAATCAACAGTAATTCCTTAGTAAAGCTCGTCGATAAACGACGCTACATATTTTAAACATCGTAATTATAATCACTAGGCAGTTCTGCCAAGGCACAAAAATCCTTGGATATTTTTCTCATATATCTCTCTTTGGCTGAATTAATTCTTCTTTGTTATCGATTGGAATTTGCAGGAATCAACGAAATCGTTTTTTTATGGTTGATGATTAACCATAAGCTTGTGGAGCACGAGGTCACCGCGGATCCTGATTGTGTCAATGTTATCTAGTGATACTCTGTGTCTGTATTCACCGATCATATTGTCCTCAAGCCAAATCGTGTAGGCTTCGTAATCGCAGGATACACTGTAACGAGAATTGAATCATTAATCATTAAGAAAAATTTGTGACATTAATTAGGCTTCTTAAAAAGATCATGATATGATTGATCGTATTGAAAATCACCTAGTAAGTCACATGTTTATCACAAATATGATATAATATTACATTTATCATGTAGTTTTTGATTCAGTCAAATTAGTAAAAATAGAGAAATCGATTAGTCAGGATGTATAAATTGGTGGAGACTTTCGTCTCAGCCTAATATTGAACAGGCTCGAAGTCCTGACCTCTGACTGGACGGCTCGATCCGCCATGTAGAATCAAAGATGCTCGAATTCAGTTTTTTCATCATATCTCGACAACTATTGATCCTATCGTCACGAAGGTGATTATAAAAAATGAAGTTCATTAAATTCTCTACAACAAAGATCTAACACATTTCTTTCATATCTTCAATAGTTTTTGTGTAATACAGGGCTAAAAGTATCGATGTTGTAGTTCCCGTCCCAGGTTGCCTTGTGAGAATTATGAACGTTTTCACTGGTGTATTAGAGAAAAACTATCAATGATACGATAAAAATTTATTGGACCTTTCTTGTAGATAATTTAGTGATCTTTATTTTTTATAATAACCTCCATGACGATAGGATCAACAATTGTCGAGTTATGATGAAAAAACTTAATTCGAGCACCTTTCATTCGAGATGGTGGATCGAAAAAAACTTACGTGAGTAAAAATTCTCGTCTTTGTCCCCATGCCGAAACGTTATCGTATCGTTCTTCGTGCTCCCAATGACCGTCTTTCCAACAATTCATCAGAACACAGGGATGAACGTTCCCGATAAGAAACATCGTGCTCAGGTGAAGCCCAATTTCCGGATGAGGGTAGAGTCTTTTACCCTTTTGTAAATCCACGTAAAATCTGAAGAGAAATTATTTTTGCGATTTAATTAATTTCACTGCTTCTCAAAGTCAAAATATACTCTTCTATATGATAAAAAAAATTCTATCTATACTCACGAATGTGGAAGCTGGCTCAGTCTTCCTTTGAAGATAATTCGCGTTCCAACTTTCAGGCCTTCTGGTAGAGAAATGGTCAACGGAGTCACCTTGAAAGAAAAAAAAAACCAAACGCAGAGGTGAACATCAAAATTAGTCGATCAAAATAAAAAATCTCTTTATCTTGACAAATTTGATGGATAAACAAGCGATTAAAATTGACGAAGAATTAATTTTCCTCAATTTTTTACGACTGCTGTTCAAATAATTCAAGTTTTTCAATACTAAGTTTGAATTTCGCGGTACACGCATGACGTCACATTACAGTATCATTTGCGAGATGGCGCTGCACTGAAAAATTCATTATAATGAACCGCAGTATGTAATTTATCGTACCAATGGATCTGATCTCATTTACGACAAACTATATACTTAATTCATGTATTGCATCATATTTACAGTCAAAATCACGTGACAAACTGAAATGCTGATTATATTCTTCTGATTTTTCGAAGGAACATTAACGTTTTTATGACGTCAATTAAATGGCTTTTTAAGATACACCAAATTTGACCAAAAAAAGTACTTGTTGGTACTTTTTCTTCTTCTTCTCTTCAAAGTTTCTAAATCTTTTTTCCATCAAGTTTGAGACTGAAACTCACCAGTTTGTCTTCGAGCGGTTTTTCGGCTGTTAGTATCAGGTCACCATCTGTACTCCAAATATTTGGATTTGGGTAAACGTGGAGGGTGGTTACCCTAGTTCTGACCTCTTTGACGTCTCCGTGAATCTGTAGACCGTTCACATCAGTCAACGGTATTCGATAGGCGATGGAGCAGAAGTGTTCCCCGTCCACAGCTATCTGATTTTCAAAATTTGAAGAGAAAAAAAACAATCAAAAATTGGTTCATACATCAATCTTTTATGATTATGACCATGCAAGATTGGTACTCGACCCGGTACTCATTTTCGGCGCAAAATATCGTCAGGTGGAAGTGAGAATTCTGATAAAAAACCGAATCGCCACCACTGGGCGACGAACGTGTTTCTTCCTCGGTCCATTCATTGCGAAATTTCGAGTTTCTCAGCACGTCAAGACGAGGATTGAAGTGGAGGCCCACGTTAGTAGAAGAAGACTTGCATGTCAGATTCACTGCAAATCTGTCGAGAACGAGAAGAGTAAATTCAAATGTCTGTTTCTTCCTTTTGGAGTTTTGCACAGTTTTGCATAGTAAATCGAACCGAGATTATACGGTTTTGAATACTAAATTCTGGTTCAATCTACTATAGATAATAGTTTCTGTCACATTTGACCCACATATGAATATAGCAACTATAACTGGACATTTTCCTGATCGATTGAGTGTACCTGCCTGCACCTAAGGGAATATATCCTGTCACGATTATCGCCGAACCAGGACTGAGCTGAATTTTTTCACCAGACTCGGGATCAGCCTGAAACAAAAATGAATTTAATCACAGCGAAATTGATATACAACGTCATTCGATCCGATCATTTGTTAACCAGAAAAAAAATAACCGGTAATCGATAGGTGCTAAATATTAGGAGAATCCGTACGTAGAGAATAGTCAGGGTTGATATCCCGCCCAGGGTCATTGACCTCGCGCGTTATCAGATAAACAATTCGACCGTTAACGTAGGGGGGCTGCATTTCCGGATTAATTTTTTTCTTCTTCATTCTTGATAGATTTTTTTCTCCTTTTTTTTTTTTTGTTCTTTCAGGAGCCTCTTCGGTCACTATTCACCCTCTGACAAGCATTCGGTGAACCATTATTATTATTAATTATGATTTCACGCTTCGAATTCATATATCGCAAAAAAAAATTAAACACATATACAAAAAACTCCCATAACGTTGTTGAAAAAAAAAAAAAAAAAATTGATGTAAATCTGAAATTCAGTTGTTCTTCGATTATTTGTTAGCCACTGTGCAGATATTTTCAAAATTCTCAATAAATTCTCGACATGCGTTATATTGCGAATATCGACTTTTAAAAGAACGATAAATAAATTTGAATTTAAATTATTTAAGTAACATTGTATGCGATACAATGATAATAATTGCTGCAGCATTGCAAACAACCTTGTCGCACGATGTGATGACGTGGTGGTAGAAAATAAACGTCTGATCATAAAACAACACCGATTATATCGATTTTGCATACCTACTGTAAATTAACTCACTGAATTTCTCTATCCATATTATATTCTCCATCCGTTATATCAGGTCGTTGAAAAAGTGTTCTTTTTCTTTTTTAATATCATCTCAAAGTGTAATTTTACTGGCAATTTTTAAACGTCAGATTTTCAAGTCAAGTTTTACATTTAAAAAAAAAATTGTCATTGAAACACAAGAGTCTCTTATATGCAGAAAAACAGATAAAGCGATAACTTCACGTCACATGTTTGCAGTCATCAGTCTGGACTATAGAGGGTCTTTAAAAATTCCAACGATATTTCTTATAATCAATTAATTTATCCAATTCAAATGATTATCATCATTTTTTACGTTAATCCAAACAAATTATTGAAAATTTTGATTCTTGTTTCAATAATTGAGTCTTCAATTTATCTGCAAATCAAAATTGAAGACGAATAATATATGAGACGCGGTTCATTCGGACTAGAATCATTAGATTTCCCATAATTCTCATTGATCAATAAATCAAGCGAAATAAATTGACGATGATTGATTCAATTCTAAATTTTCAAATTCTGTATAATTTGGAATCAATTAATTTTCCATCATCATCATTGACCAATTGACTCGTCGGAATACAATTTCGTCTTGACAAACCGCGTCTAACAATAAGATACGAAATAAAATGATCCCAGCTGTGTTGAAAAGTGGAAATTAAACAAGTACGAATCCCCACACCTGTCCGAACGGAACACGTATAGGGCGATACACACAAATTCGCGAACTTACCCGAATAGAGTCGGAATCGTCCGATAGTAGTTCTGTGTCACGTTCACTCACTGATCTATATATGAGGCATTCCATGCCAACTCGACCAATGATTTTCCCTCACCATTTTTAATTTCTTTCATAATTTTTTCTATGGTTGCCCTCACTCTCAAAAACACTTAAAAATTTTTTCAGATTTTTCTAAATAACGGTTAATTTTTTACGTATTTTCAAAACTCCAAACAGATAGAGATTTTTGAAAATTATGAAAAAATTCTCAAAAATACTTGGTTCCAACACCATCATTTTGGGACATATTAAAAAGTGGAACCAATTTTTCTTATATTTTTTGTTGCATATTTAAAGAAAACCTATTCGATAATTATGGTCCTATCGGCTCCGAAAAGTTTTAGAGTACGAATTACTCGTATTTTTAGTAAAAACGGGTTATAAAAATAAACGAGGCGAAGGTTTCTGTGTATGAAACATTTTATCAAATCAATTATTATTAATAATCTTAATGTGATTATTAAATAAAATGTCTTATGAAACCTTCGCCTCGTTTATTTTTATAACCCGTTTTTACTAAAAATACGAGTAATCCGAACTCTACAACTTTTCGGAGCCGATTGGACCATAATTATCGAATAGGTTTTCTCTAAATATGCAAAAAAAAAAAATATAAGAAAAATTGGTTCCACTTTTTAATATGTCCCAAAATGATGGTGTTGGAACAAAGTATTTTTGAGAATTTGTTCAAAATTTTCAAAAATGTCTATCTGTTTGGAGTTTTGAAAATACGTAAAAAATTAACGGCTATTTAGAAAAATCTGGAAAAATTTCAAAGTGTTTTTGAAAGTGAGGGCAACTATAGAAAAAATTATGAAACAAATCAAAAATGGTGAGGGAAAATCATTGGTCGAGTTGGCATGGAATGCCTCATATACACTGGATAGAGCATCGCGCTGGAAGCGCGTCCCGTTTTGGACGCCGCCATCTTGTATATATATATCAATCTAGAACTCGGATCGGCTCGAGGCGTCATGGCGTCCATAGCTACCGCTTTATTTTAACTAAACGTCAAACGTGAAACGACCTAACCTCACTTTCTAGTCAAAACGAGTTTCCCCTGTCTAATTTTGTACGAAAAATAGGATAACCTCATCGAAAGTGAGTATTTACAAATCAATCTGCATTCTTTGGAATTTTCTTTCGGTTCATTGTCTGAAAATTCTCTTACAATCGTTCTCATAGTTGAACCGTGAGTTTAACGTCTTTGAATCGCTCGCGCGCTTTGAATCGCTCGCGCGTGCGCGCAACTGTCGATTCGGATTTTCCGAGTACAGTATGGCGGCCTACAAGCTCGTTCAATCGCAGCCACTAGAAAACCAAAACACGAAACACAAACAGAAAAAAAAAAAACAGAACTAGACACACACACACGCAGACACGCAGACTCAAATTCCATTGGTAATAACTCTCCAAAATCCGTTGTACTTACTCGAGGCAGAGTCTCTCCGTCGTGAGAAGAGAACTTATTCAACGCATCGGCTTTTGCCAAATTCGCGGCGAGACTTTCCGCAGAGGATGATGACGCCAGAGACATAGCGACGACACCCGCACCGTAGGTCCGGGACTCCTCACGCTTGTATGAACAGCACTCAGCAGGTACTAGGTAGAGCACGCGATACTTCTTCTTCTTCTTTTTCCTCAATGGCTTCTTCCGAAGCACGCGATACCTACTCGCCAATTCTGCGCCTGCGCCTAGTCGCCTAGTTACGGAAGCCCGGTGGGGACATCTATGTACAGACATACGCACTCAGTCTGTACACGGGTGTGACTGACTGACTCAGTCAGTCATGACCGCGCGTAGTTTGAATTCGCGAACTGTAACTGACTGACACAATCAGGCAGTCATCACGGCGCGTAGTTTTTTAAAATTAAATCTCAACTTAAATATCATCTCGAAACTGATCACAATTATTTGTTCTAAACATGAGATAAATTAATATACAATACTAATAATTTTTTAATGCAGATCAACTGTTATTTTTAACTATTATTCTAATTTACGGTGGGAACATCTATCTACAAACATACACACTCAGAGTTCGATCGCACAGGTGTATCGGACCGACACAGTCGGTCAGTCGTCACCGTACGTAATTTAATTCCGACTGACACAGTCAGTCAGTCAGTCGTCACGGCGCGTAATAAAGTGAAATTCAAATTTCCACTGGAATAATCGGAATTGGAAGAAATATTCATTGTGGAGTAAGAAGGAGAAGCGATCGAGAGAACAAAAAAAATTAGCAGTAGACGAATTGGACATTAAAATTTAAAGCACTGCTAAGACGTTGATAAACGAGAAATGTATGCAATTTTAATGATTTAATTAGAAAATAACAAAAAATTCGCGCCTTGACGACTGACTGACTGAGTCAGTCTGTCAGATAAACCGGACTGAGTGTGTATGTCTGTACATAGATGTCCCCACCGGGCTTCCGTACCTAGTAGCTTGACTGCACACGTGCAATCGAAACAATCACAACGAAGATAGTGGCAGTATCATAACAGATAATTCCGTCCCAAGACCCGCGGTTCGAGTCTCTTAGCTCATCGGATTATTTATAACACAGTAGTTTTGCTGCTCGTAGACGAAACTCGTGTGCTACCCGAATATTGTAATCCAAGTCCACAGAAGTAAATCGCAAAATACAGCTTCTTTGCGGAATTCTACACGTGATTCCGCACAGATACGTCCGAAAATATTTTGGATTTACTCAAAAATGAAGGAACGGCGTGGTTTCTACGAAATTACTACCATGCCATTCCTTCATTTTGTAGTAGATTCGAAAGATTTTTGCACGATATCCGTTCAGAATCATTTGTAGAATTCAGCCAAGAAGCTGTTGTTTTGCGATTCACTTCCGTGTACTTGATATTTATGATTAAACGAGACCCTCGCCATTGAAAAAGGGAACATTGACAAGTTTAGTCCCGACGACAAATTGGAAGACTTTCAAGATTTCTTAAAAATAACGAATTAATCCGGCGATAATGAAGGAATTGACCGGAGAAAAGCTTAAGAAGAAGCATAAATATGAAACAATTAATGATTCTCCACAAATAATCGATATTACGGTACATTCTTTGCATTTCAAAAAAGCGAGGACTCGCAGCTCGATTCATCACATGGAGTGGCGCAGACCAACCTCTGTAACGATTTTATCAGCTCAGTCGCGTTACCGACCGAGTCAACATTTGACGGGATCTGTATTACCCTCCATATCCTCTGCGAATGGCCGTTCACACTTTTTCTAACCTTTTTCGAAACCACTGAGAAGCACAGAAGCAGTGGAAACTTTCCACCTGGAAAGCAGACTGCATCAATGGCCGTTCTAACCTCACCTAACATTCAGTGAGATGCTATAACGATGCAACCTGTGATATTTTACGACCTCCCTAAGCCCACAAAAATTCCTTGTGTGACTTTATTCGGATTTGAACAGTAACTGAAAAATTTACTTATCTACGAATGAAGTAATACCTCAAATAATCATAATTTAATAAACTCGAACTTAACTTGACGTCTTTATGATTCGAATTTAAATATCGAACATTTTTTTTCCTTTTCTTTATGTATCGAAGATGGTAAAGTTATCCGATTTCCCAAAGACTTGTAGACTCTGTTCGAAAGTTTACAGAGTCGATAAACTCGTAAATATATTCAGCAACCGAGGTACGTCCCTCAATCTAAAAGAAAGTTTGAACGCTCACTTGCCGATAAACATCGCAGAAACTGAGACAACGATGCCAAACAGTATCTGCATCAATTGCATGAGGAGATTGAACTCGACAAACGAATTCTTCGCCACTGTTATCACATCCGACAAGCTGTTCAAAAAACTGTTAAAAAAGGTAAAACAAGACACGATCTAAACTCTCCAAATAATCACAATAATCGAAAATTTCCCTCTTTCAGAAAGAAGAACTAAAGTCAAACACAATTCTTCTGGCAAAAGAAAAACAAGCCGTCCAATCAGAATCTGAAAAAGAAGCACCTAACGCAGATCCTGTGGAATCGAAGCCTGACGTCAATGCCGCCTCTTCGACGAATGAGAATCAGTTACCTCCTAAGACTGAGAGCAAATACGTGAATATTGTCCCAAAGGCAAGCCACGTCGTGATAAACGTTTCTAGCGGCCCGTCGGCGAAGGACCAGCCAAAACTCGCCATAGAGGTTCTCTGCTGTCCCGATTGCAAGGAGACCGCGAAGATCTTTACGGTCGAAGAGAGGCAGCTCTTTTTCGAGTATCTGAAGCAGCATAGATGCCGCAACAACGGAGCTGAGTTCTTCGTTGAAACTTTCGCCAAATACATCGAACTCTATGGGATAGAGGATAAAGACAACAAACGGTCGGACGGTAGAGAGGCGAAGACTCAGGGCAGGACGTGGCCGGACGGAGATCTGCCCGCGGATCCTGGGCCGGATCCTTCGCTCTGTGAAAATATATTCGAAGACGATGTCAGACTGGACGACGATTTCTACTGGCCTATGCCCAAGAGAATGAGACGAATGCACAAATGCGGTTTGTGCGATTTCGAGACCAAGAGCGCTCTGAGGTTGAAGAGTCATCAAAAAGTTCACAAGAGGCAGACACAATCCGGCACCGCTTGTAGACACTGCAATAAACGATTTGAGACCGTAAACGAGGCCAAGAAACACGAGAGACTGGCGCACGTCAGCTTCGGAGCGAAAAATTCGCTCTGCGAATACTGCGGGGTAATGAAACCGCAGAAGACTCTGAGGGACCACGTTCTCAAGCAGCACACGGTGGAGAGCGAGATAGAAATGCAGGCCTGCGACGTCTGCGGTAAATCGTACGTTTCGAAGCATTCAAAGATCGACGATCGATTCAAAACTCTTATTCCGATTTCAGATTCATTTCTCCGACGAGCTTGTACCTCCACAAGAAAATTCATACGGTAGAAAAACAGTACCTCTGCGACCTCTGCGGGAAAGCGTTCAAGCAGAGGATAGCCATGCGGAGACACTACATGCTCCACTTTCCCCGAGCCCCTCCAAAATTCAAGTGCAATATTTGCGAGAAGAGAGTTACGACGAGGTAATCGGACTCCGTACCGAATCCTCGCCGTCCAATTAACTCAATTTCGTGTTTCAGGGGCTCGTTGCGTCTCCACACGATGAGACACACCGGGGAGAAGCCTCAGGAGTGTCCCGAATGCCATATGGTAATGAGACACGGACTCAAACACCACATGAGATTACATTCCGACGAATCACCGTTCAAGTGTGTCGTTTGCGGCGCGGAATTCAAGCGGAGAGACTACGTGAGACGGCACATGAGGAAGCACTTGAACGAGACGGAGCGAAGATCTCTTCGGTGTGATATCTGCGATCACGTGTTCGACGATATAAAAAACTTCCTAATCCACCATCAGAACGTTCATAACAACGAGATTTTCACTCAGATTAAAATATACGAGTGTAAAACTTGCTCGATGCAGTTCGCCGACGGTTTACAGCACAAGGATCATCGGTCCGTCTGCAAGGATGCGGGAAAAGATACTCCATGCAAAAACTACGACCAAGTTCAGCCCTGCGTTATCGTTAGTCATCCGAAAGTCGATGGAATCGAGGACCGGACAGATTGCCAGAAGAGAATCGCTCCGGATCGATCCTATCCTTGCGTCTACTTCGACTACAAGGAAACCAATGAGAGAGATTTGAGAAGACTGAAGAGAGACGAGGTGCTCGACGAGCACCAAAACTCTGGCCACGTAATTCTCTCGGACGAAGTTATGTCCCTGGGTACCGAATCGTCGGAGTATTCTTACATAAATATTATAGAAAAATCGAATCTGCGAGACAAAGACATCCTCATGTCTGTAGACGAACAGATAAGCGTTCACGTGTTCGAGAATCCTGTTGATCAATTCGGACAACCGCAATCGCACAACGAAACCTACTCGAGGGAAGCTCTATCTTGGAAGCAGCTATGAACAAACGTGCCTGAATGATGAATTTTTTTTTTTATATCGTTGACCATGTGATTTTACAACAGAATGTAAATAATTACTGAACTAAGCAACGAAAAATATCGAAGAATACGATCCATCATTTGTACGGAAATATAACTAAGAACGTCGAATCATTGGGAGATCTGATCGAATGATTGTAAAAACTTTGGATTTTTCTTATTAATTTTATTTATTGGAAAGATGTTTACAAATTCCATTAATTATTCTATGGAATTATCCTTGTTTCTGCGCAAGTTCCCTCGCCTTGGCCTTCTCCAATTTAGCGATCCTCGCCGCAGATTTGCTTCCAAGAAGACCACCCCCCCAGTGACGTCGGATCTCGTCGTGACGATCGTTAAAGTTGGTCTTGATAGCTTCGACCACCTTTGTGAAGTTGGCACGATCTCCGGAGTCGACCTAGAAACAGAAAATTATTCAAATTCATTGATAAGAGAAGATAGTTCCTAGAAAAAAATCGATTTCTGGATAGAAGTCAGTTAATTATGTAAAGAAGTAATCACGATTCCTCATTGGATTGGCTCTTTATCATTTCATCATTATATCAGTTTCATCACAAAAGGTCTGTTATCTTGAGGGAATACTTTACCTGGGCAAGAGCAACGGCGCTGCAAGTTTTGCGTCTAACGAGAGCTCCCAGACGTGCTTTTCCCTTAACGATGCAGTATGGAACTCCCATTTTACGGCAGAGCGCAGGAAGGAAGAGAACGACCTGTAATGAGAAGCAACAGTTTGATAAAAAATCGCGTAGGAACATTTCAGACCGAATTGAACCATCGAAGTGCGTAAACTCAGAGTCAACGATCATCCTCTGGACAAAACAATGCGTTTCGCCCTCAGGTGAAGAAATTCTAACATCATTGTATCAAAATATCAAGATATTTGAACCTAGCTTAAAAATAGCCATAATCACCTCAATGGGGTCAACGTCGTGAGCGATGACAACGAGCTGTGCCTTCTTCTGTTCCACTAGAGTGGTGACAGTGTTTGTTCCACTGCGAAGTTGGTTTGGCCTCTTGGTCGGCGTGTCCTCCTTTTTAGCAGCTTTCTCCTCCGCTCTAGCCTTCAGTCTGAGCTTCTTGGCAATCGCGCTCTCGGGACGATACTTCTCCAGGATCTTGAAGAGCTGTGTAGCTGACCAGACATAAAAAATCTACCGTCTAGGAGGCTCCGAGCCCGTAAACAATAACGTTTTCATACTCGAACGAGACTGAGAGGCGAGATTAACGAGTGTAAACTCACCGGTCTGCTTGTCCAGTGTTTGGGTGAACTGGTTGATCGGCGGGGGGACCTTCAACCTCTTCTGGAGGACCGACCTCTGACGCTGAATGCGGATGTACTTTGGCCATTTTACGAAACGGCTGAGGTCGCGTTCAGGCTGGATGTCCTGGCCTGTAATATTTGATTGGCGTAACAATTCGGGTCTAGTGTCAAAGCTGGTTCGTCATTCCACGATCTATTTACCGATTCCAAAGTTGCGGGTTCGTTTTTCAAAAAGCGGGTTTGTCAGCTTTTTCTGTTCGACCTTTTTGACGGCCAGGGGAGCCGCGGCGACCTTCTTGCCTACCTTCTTCTTGGGCTAGGGGGATATAAACGATATCGTTAAGGCGACATTGGGATGTGTGTGTGGGGTGATTGAAGCGCGATCAGAGTCACGCCGCTTTATAACCTCAGATAATTCGGTTAGTAGGGGAGTTTGGACGCGAAATATAGCGGTTTTGGGGTAGTTCGATGATCTCACCTTCTTCTGGACCATATTTTTATACACTAATCACTCGATGCACTAAAATATGACTGGATTAAAACCAGCCCAGGATACGATTCACAGATTAAATCCAGCAAGCACGGCCGCTGGACACATAAAGAAAGCAGAATAGCCTCGGCATGGACTTACTAGACACTAGATGTCACGCGGGCGATACAAACGCGGACAACTAAAACGCGCGCTCCGATTCGACGATGTATGCTTGTCCAGTTGAGAGTCATTTGCGAGGCGAGACGAGGGAGAATTCGAATAATGATTGTTATGTATTCCATTCGATAGAGAAATTCCCGCCAATTTTGAATAATTGACACAGAATGTTCCGTAAAACAATGTTGATTGCTTCGAAGGGCGGGAGAATTCAAAATTGAAAATAACATTCAATCGAAAGATGTTAAAAAATTATAGATTCGATTCTTTTACGCGTTTATCTGTTAGAATAATTCGAAAAAT
>JAFFZH010015861.1:40398-74872 GCA_018420115.1 Euura saliciscinereae | reverse complement strand
GGGGGGGGGGGGGCTTCGCCCCCCCGAACCCCCCCCACGAGGGCTTCGCCCCTCGACCCTACCAGGGGCTTCGCCCCTGGACCCCGCCGTCACGCACAGTGGTCTGTCACAACTTGGTTTTTTTCAGATCTTTATATAATTATATGATGTTTTTTACGTGACTACATTACTGAGGTGCGGTACGCATTTTACGCACACTGTGGCGAAAAATAGCGTATGCACCACGGGCGTACGATTTACCCCTCGTGTGATCGGCGCAACCCTCGGGCCGGCTCCGCCGGCCCTCGGGCGCGGTGATCGACACTCGGGTGTAAAACCGCATTTTACGCCCTAGGTACATAATATACTATTGATGAGGTTTCAATTTCAAGTAGATTGAATCGACTTTGAATCAATTTTCAAAATAGTTGTACGTGACTTTCGAGTTTTAGAGTGACTTCAATCGGTTTATAAGTCATTCCAAGTGATGTCAATCGATTTAAGCCGATTCTAAACGTTTTTTACGTGATTTCAAGTGTTCAAATCATTTGGAATGATTTGGCAGACAGCTCGGAGCATCTTTCAGGAATAATGTGATAAAAGCGAGTGTAGACCAACGATTCAATAATTGCAATAATTTCTCCCAACTTTTGAAAAATGTTAAACAAATACTAATCAATATTCTCAAGCTTCAAGTTTTTTTTAAATTGTTTTCATCAAAGTATTCGCTTCATAACGCATCAAATGTTTTGTTTTTTTCTACTAGTTGATCAAAGTCTGTTAATTCAAAGAACTATGTAAAGAAACCCGATATTTTCCGGTATTATCACAATACGAGGAAAACTTGTGTCCAAAGAGGTTTGAAGCATCGCGATAAAATTCAAGGCCACTGATTTCCTCGTGTTATCTAAGGCTTCGCAAGCTACCAACATCTGAGTTTCTCCTCCTGTCTTCCTCTAGTGAGTAAAACGAGTCCGCAAATGAGTTCCTTGAAACCGACGCCTCGCTGCGTTCCACCAAAGGCTGCGTAGATGTACTGAAACAAAAGTTGAACGGACTCAAATACCCAAAAACCCCCCGAAATTCGATGTGACGCAAGTCATAGACTAGCGTATCGCTTTTAGGCCCTCGGTTTGCGTTTCATGGACACTTTTATCGTAACGGTATCGCGTCGTGTGTCATAAATTGCACTTTAGACTATTGAGCCGAGTCGATACTCACCTCCGCGACTTGCGTGGGAACGAAATCGCCAAGGACATCCTGTACGAATATGTTACAGCTGATAAATCCGTTTGTACTGGTCCGTTTGAAAGCTTCGCGTAGTCTCTTCAATTCGGATTCGGAAACTGTGGATATTTCGTGACGTGGTTAAACTCGGATCGTCGATTGTCGATATTGATGCGATTTTACGTATCGTGTTTACAAATAATTCGTATTATACGCACCTCGCTTGGTCGCATCTTCGTAAGAAATACTCAAAGGCCTCGACTCCTTGCCTCCCATGATTTTTACTGTCGTTTATTTATTTACAATGCGATATCATCATCGATCCACCCGCTACCAGACTGCGATTTATTGTTTATTAGTTGTTTTAACAGTTTTTTAGTTGTCTCTGATCCTTATTAAACACGGGCATAAATTTGTCCTGTCACTTTTATCATCGGTCCGCCATCTTTCATAACATTTTATCGTATATGTATAGCAGTAGCAGACGGACGACGAAACACCGACGGGTTTGCGAACGCCTACGCCAATGGATGCGCGGATGTCTCGGAGTTGGGGGATGGCGCGAAGATTCAAATTTCTAGCAACGATTTGCTTATTTTCTTTTTTTGTCTAAACAATCTAGGGATGAGGCGTACTCGCGTTGGAATCAAAGGCGTATTCGCGTTGGGATCAAAGTGATTTTCATCATAATGATGTGCCAATCAGATGTCGAATAGTAGTGATGGCGATACAGTATCGATATTTTCGAATATCGATACTTTTCTATCGATATATTCTATCGATACATCGATACTTTTCTATCGATGTATAGATATATTATATCGATATATCGACAGATTGTATCGATATATTGTATCGATACTTGACGTAACGATATTTGCATGTATCGATACTAAACCTACTGATATCGAGGTCCGATATTTCGGGCGGGAAAACAGATCGGAATTTGAGCAACCGCTACATTAAAAAGAAAAATATGTAGATAATAATATTATATAACTTTGTTGTAAAAGTGTCATTAAAATAAATTAATTTTCTTTGTTCGTTTTTTATTTGTATGAGGAGTATCGATGTTATCGGTATCGATACTTTGCTACCGATATTTTGTGTGTATCGATACTTTGACCATCGATACGTATCGATACGAAATATCGCCATCACTAAATTGCGCGGATGTCTCGAAGTTGGTGGATGGCGCGAAGATTAAAATTACTAGCAACGATTTGTTTATTTTTTTGTTTTCTTCTTCTTCTTCTTTTACCCTTCTTGGCTTCGTCCGTATTCGGCAAAAGCCACGGCAAGTGCCAACTTACTCTCTTGTTATTTTTTTTTTCTAAACAATTTGATGACCCTGCATAATTTATTCTATAGGGATGGGCAATGTTAGGAAATAGATCGATACTGAAATAATCGATATTTGAAATAAAAATCGATTACAAAAATCGATAACCTTGTGAAAAAAAATCGACACATCGATAAATCGATGCAGGAAAATAAATAAGGAATTATTGCGCAAAAACGAACCCTGTTCATTTTTACAACCCATTTTTTTTCAGATATACACATTATTTACAATATGGGGATTTCCACTTTCATTTGTCGTTCGCCGTTATTGAAGCGATGTTATGTTAGGCTTTTGTTGAACAGTTGAATTGAAGAGACACAAAAAAAAACCTGAATAAAAAACATAAAAATCGGTATTTTCCGATGTTGAATAGTCAAAATATCGACAAAAAGTAATCGATTAATCAGAGAAAAATATCGATACACTCGATTAATCGAAAACTATCGAACATCTCTAATTTATTCTACGATGAGGTAAAATGCTTGTTGTTTCCGGTAGTATGATCTGCAATTATCCGATTTATTGGGGTTTTAGAATCTATATCAATAACTTTTCGGCTAGTTATGGGACATCGAAGTAAAAAAAAAATCGATGTTGCAAACATCGATTAGATCGAAATATCGATGTTAGAAGAAAATATCGACGTCAATATCGATGTTTCGATTTTTTTTTCTTCTCTACATTGAATGTATTCACGATTACTTGTTTTGTTATTTTAATATCGATCACTCGATGGTTTCGATTAATTATCTCTTCAACTAATCGATATCGATTTTTCAATGATTCGAATAGCGTCGACTAATCGATTCTCAATGGAATCTGTCAAGCTAGATTAATCAATGATAGTCGATGTTTCAAATCGATTGCTTCTTCGATCTATCGATAAATCGATTTTTTTTTTATTATTTTTAATCGAAAAAGTCGATCAATTAGAATTTCAAGCAATTCAATTCAGCCAGTGATAAATGATCAATGAACGGAAATTGATTTAAAAAAAAACTATTTTTTTTTCATTCAATACGAAAGAAAAAGATTTTTATTGAAAAAAAAAAGCTGTTAATCGACGATGAAATTTTTTCATTTAATTTGGCAGTTTAGAATTATTTTTTTTTTCTTCTTTCGTGTCGAAAAATTCGAAACGATTCATTCATATAATACAAATTATTATTATTATTATCATACGGTATAAAGTTTCATATATTATAGAAATAAAAAATAATCTATTTACAAACAATAACGTTCCGTTATCGTACGCTTATTATTGGTATTATCCTCATTACTTATTATTTACTGTTTTAGTTTAGATTAAAAAAAAATTATATATATATATAAAATTATCACTAAAGCGGTCTTCGTCTTTCCAGGGTCTGAAGAAAACAGAAAAAAAAGAAACAACAGTCATAATTATTAGGAAAACTAGAATAAATTTAAATTAAACTGATATACTCACATCCAGCAATTGTCTCCACTCCGATTCTCCCAACGATTCTTTAATCTTCAATAAAATAGCCGGTGAAATACTGGGAAGACTCGACGCAGGAGGACAGTTGCATCCTACATACGGAATTTCTAAAAGTTGTCTGACCGTAGGTCTGGCTTTTTTATCGTGTTGAAGACACCGTCGCATGACATCGACAAGAAACGGAGGTGGAGAACTGTATCCGCGTCTCCCTATCGCCTGGGTCGGAGGAAACGAAATCTTCTGTTTCGGATTCGTTATCGCAGCCACCTTCGCCCAGTCGGCCCTGATGTGCTCGAACGGCGTCTGTCCGTACACCAAACCGTACAGGATACAACCCAACGACCAGACGTCGGACTGGAAGTTCAACTTGTACTTGTTATTCCCGCTAGGCGAGTCTCCGTTTCCCCCTACATCCTCGATCGCTTCTGGACTTATGTAGTGCAGAGTGCCAAGGGACGTGTTTTTCACGACGGAAGTCATCTCGGAATTGAGGGTCGAGGCTATTCCGAAGTCTATCAGTTTTAATCTTCCTCTGACCAGCAGGAAGTTGGCTGGTTTCAAGTCCGAGTGTATCACATCTGGAATGAGAACGGATCAAAGATAGCGACGTTCTGCAAAACGGAGCGGAGGGACTCTCTACCATTGTCGTGGATGTGTTGAACGGCGGTGAGCATCTCGGTCCAATAGTAGAGAATCATAGTAAGCGGGAGCTTCTTATCCCTCGGCATGGACTTCAGGAGTTTACTGAGGTCCGTGTCTCCCATTTCCAGGACGACGTACAGCCAGTGCGCCTTGATCTCGCTGGAAAAAGAATTGCCAAACGATTAGGGATGTGCCGGATATCCGGTAACTATCCGGTATCCGGCCTATCCGGTAACTATCCGGTATCCGGCCTGTTTTTTACTATCCGGCCGGATAACCGGATAGCAATAATCTTCAATATGGGATATTCCGTGCGAAGCGGGATAGGTTTCGGCCGAGGGAAGAGAAATAAAAAATGAATCAGGGTCTCAAACTCCGGAAAACTCGTTGACCCTCGGCCGAAACCTGTCCCGCTTCGCATGGAATACCCCGAGAATCCCAATACCCCATATACTGTCCAGAAGATAATTATACTATTAGTGAACATGAAATGAATGGAAAAAAAATTGAAAACAGAATTCAGATACGATGCGGGATTTCAGTCATTTCTAAGCATACAAAAAGTCGACAATGGGTACAGTGAGGGAGATACGGTACTATTTAGCTGCTGTGAAAATCCAACATTAGGCGATTTTCTTGTGCCGGATATCCGGTATCCGGCAAATGACTTCGGCAGGATATCCGGTATCCAGCAAATTACTTCGGCCGGATATCCGGCAAATTACTTCGCCAGGATATCCGGTATCCGGCAAATTACTTCGACAGGATATCCGGTATCCGGCAAATGACTTCGGCCTGATATCCGGTATCCGGCAAATGACTTCGGCCGGATATCCGGCAAATTACTTCGCCAGGATATCCGGTATCCGGCAAATTACTTCGACAGGATATCCGGTATCCGGCAAATGACTTCGGCCTGATATCCGGTATCCGGCAAATGACTTCGGCCTGATATCCGGTATCCGGCAAATGACTTCGGCCGGATATCCGGCAAATGACTTCGGCAGGATATCCGGTATCCGGCAAATTACTTCGGCCGGATATCCGGCAAATGACTTCGGCAGGATATCCGGTAAATGACTTCGGCCTGATATCCGGTATCCGGTCAAATCGCTATCCGGCACATCCCTACTCAACTTCTGTCCCAGCAGAATACTGTCCGCTCTTTGCTTACTAAGTGAACATGTGGATGATGCAGGGGGCTCTGAGCCTCTCGAGGAGAGCAACTTCCTCCAGGCATCCCTGCGCCGTTTCCTTATCGATCTGCGACAGATCTACGCATTTTATCGCTCTCAATTCTCCCGTCTTCACCTCCTGGACTCTCAGTACGTTTCCGCTCATTCCTTGCCCAAGTTTACCAAGTACGACGTAGTCGCTTCCCTTCACGCTTATCAACTGCCCGTATTTCTTGTCCTTCGGCTTTGCCGATACGCTGAATTGTACGTTCGCCGGATTGCTGCTCTTGCTATTAACGTTCTCAGACCCCGCGACCGCAGGTCTCTCGTTATTCTTCGCCTTTGGCTCCGTTCTACTCAACGAAACGTCTCTTTCTATCGGCGACCTGCGCGCGGTGTTTGCCAGGTTCTCTTTGACCTCGCATTTGCCCTCAGTCGACGCGTTTTCTTTCACGTATGGAAGCTGGAGAGTGCGTCTAACGAGACTGTGGTGTTCCGGTTGATTCAAGTGCGTCGCTTCTCCGAGCGGTTTTCTCTGCACGAGTCTGTTCTCGGAGTTGAAAATCCTGGGATCCTGAAAGTGCGCTCCGGCCTCCTCAGTCTTGGTGCTCGTCAACATCGGATTATAGGCCGTCGGAGTCTGCAAGTAGTTGTTTCTCGACCAATGAGAGAATATAACGCCCGGGGTTTCGACCACGTTCTGTGGATAATCGCCGTGAGATCTTTTCAGCGGAGTTTCTAACACTTTCAACATACTCTTCGGACAGTTCTGACGAAACTTCATCGGCGTCTCGATCTCAGACTTGACCTCCACGGTCTTAAAGCTGTCTTGGGATCTTTTCAGCGGAGTTTCTAAAACCCTCGACTCGTTCTTTGGACAGTTCTGGCCAACTTCGAGGTTCTTTAAGCTGTTTTGGCCATCAGAATTCTCTCGCCTCTCCGTATGGCTAGAGAAATGCAAAGCCCGAGGGGTAAAAAGGCTCGGTTTATCAACGGCGTCGAAATCGTAGGGTACTAAGGTCGTCGTCTTCCTCGAGCTCGGCGCCAGGACGATTTCAGGCTCGATATCCTCCCTTTTTATCGCTTGTTCTTCCTCCCTGACGGAGATTCGCTCAATTCCCTCGTCGATTTTCGATTCTTCCCCGCTGACATCCGCCTCTCCGTCGTCGGGGAGCGCCTGCAGGCTTTCGGCGTCTGAATTATTGTCGTCAGAGTCTCGGGGTTCGGTGTCGTCGTCATCGCTGTCGAAGAGCATAGCCTTGATTCTTACCGGCTGGAACCTGGTTTTAGTTCCTGTTAGGTTATGGTTCGATAGACCGGAGCTGAATCGGTTTACCGAGAGCCCGGGTCCGACGTCGTCGAGCTTGATTTCGGACATTGCGGGTCTCGAGGTGTCTTCGCACTCGCGGTTATCCATTAATTAGCACATAAATGTACGGTGGATGATTTATTTTCGACACGTTCTTCATGTGTCAGATTTTTCGGTATTATTGTTTATATTGTTGAGATTTTGACGTTGAGTAGGTCCACTGCGTTCGTTTGTTATTCGCGCTCTGGATCGTTCGGTTTTTTAATCTTCATTATTATCGCGTGATCATAAAAACGTCGAGGTTGTAGGCTGTGATTATTTTCACCGAACTTTTGGTTCTCATATACTCGACACACATTCTGGCATTTGTTTGAAATTATCGACTCTTATTGGTCCGCGAGGCTCTTTATGACCACGTGACTTCGCGTCGTGCACAGCGGGTGCAATGGCGTAGAATTATTATTTTTAAATAATGATTTTTCCTAAAGAAAACGGAAATAATTTCGATTATTATCGTCGTACCTATTGAGAATTGATTCTATTGAGTGAAAAAATATTTTGGATGGCACATTTTGTAAATGAAAATTATTTGAGGTGAAACGCAAGCTGATTTACACTTGGAATTTTCAAAACCTATTTGAGCAGCCAAAACACGTTCGATTGATATGAAATTGATATCAGTGACGTAGAAAAAGTGAATGAAGGGCCTAAGAGTCTTGGATTTGCGAAAATCGAGACGTAATTACAGTTATTTAACAATATTGTTCTGTAATCCAAGGAAGTACGGCCTCTCTCCACGAGGGGCGGCACCTCCTTGGGTTACAGAACAATATTGTTACACAAAATGCTAATTATGTCTTTCGATTTTCGCAAATCCAAGACTCTTACGCCCTTCATTCAGTTTTTCTACGTCACTGATATCAATTTCGCATCAATCGAATGTGTTTTGGCTGTTGAAATAGGTTTTGAAAATTCCAAGTGTAAATCAGCTTGCGTTTCACCTTAAAGTCGCTATAGCGCAAAGGCTTTCAGATTGGTGTGTCGTCATAGCATGGATATCACGTAATCAACACCGAATTGCGCGGCAGAATTCAAACTATTCATAGTTTGAGGTAGGAGGATGAGATGAAAATTAGGTTTATTGATGAAAAGAATATGTAAATATTGTTGAATATGATATTTGAATAAAGAAAAGTATTTCGAACCTTTTTTTTCAAGCAAGATCTCCGTTGGTGGGAATCGGACGATAAAATAAACAACGCGTGGATATTATAGATATTTATAATTACTTTTATTTGTGGTATAAATTGAATTATGGTTAATAAACTGTCGTAATTGTAATATATATATTTTTTGTGTGTTTCACTCGATTATTCTTTCATAGTCTTTATTATATTTGCCGATTTCCGTCTATTATTCTTGTGTTCAAGACACCGCGAGCGCGGATAATTATCGATGAATGATAAGATAATGATAAAAAAATAAAATAAAATAAAATAGAAAATAAACGGTATCAATTCCGCAGCTAATACACCTTATACATATTTTTATTCATTTTTTTTTTTTTTTAATACTAAAAACTAGACTAAAAACAAATTTTATATCTTATAATCGTTCTAATATCTCTACAGTACACAAGATACGTTTATTTTCTTTCTTTCTTTCTTTCTTTCTCATTAATTTGATAAGATATAATAGATTGAAAAAACACAAGCTTATAAATCTGTAGCGAGCTAACGAGATGTAATTTCGTCAAACGTTTTTTATTTTTTTGTTTCTTTCGTATGTATAATTAATCAATATATAGTATGCATAATTAATTAATATATTTTATTATAAAACTAGTCGACGTTTGAAACATACGTTCGATTATTATACTTAGATACATATTTACCATTATTTTATTTATAGATTTTTTCTTTTCTTATTTTTTTTTCATCTTATGCTTACTAAACACAATAATAATAATAATAATAATTAATTACTCGTTCTTTCGAACGTGAGAAAAAAAAAATTAGAAAAAAAAACTAGAAAGAAAAAAAATTATCTAATACGGAATTTACGAAACAGCTGATTATTTAATCCTCGGTCATTCATGTAGTACATTCGATTTCTTTTTGTTTTCTTTTTTATACATACATATGTACAAGTTATGCTAAATAGTAAAAGAGCGATAAGAGATGGTAGAGCGATAGATAATATGGAAAAGAATAAAAGGAGAAATGAGATTTGGCATAAAGTTAAGAGAGTACATACATATGTATAATTTACTGATAATAATCTTGGAGTAAAACGAAAATAATAGAAAAAAAAAAGATAATAATAATAATAATTATTATTAAAAAATATGATGATAAAAGGATGAACAAAAATCCTATTATATTAAACAAATACGAACACACTTATACATTTGCACGTTGTCCATTATCAGATTTGTTCGTTAATATCATATTATACACATTTGAAGAATCTTGCTCTTTCGCTTGATCTCTTTTTTGGGGGGTTCGCGTTTATGTGTGGTTGTGAATTAAATGAGTTTGGAGAAAAAAAGTACGATGAAAAAAAAAAAAAAAACAAAAAAAAAAAATAATAAAAATAATAATAATAATAATCATTAAGAAAATGAAAAGAAACTACGAACAAGAAAACGAAAAAACTAAAACAAAAATACCAGTTTTTTTTTCTTTTTTATATCGATTTTTTCGTTTGTTTTATTGTTAAGGAGAGAGAGAGAGAAAAAAAAACCAATGAAAATTTTCTAGTTTTAATTTATAAAGTCAATTATTATTATTTTGAATTTTTTTTTAACGCTTTCCGTTGTTGTAATTCAGGGTTCTCAACGGCGCTTTGAACGTCGATGCCGATTGCTGTTGAATCTGATAAGCCAAAGGGTGGATTTTGAAACCGTATAATCTGAAAAAAAATGAGAAAATGGGTTTAGATTAATATTTTATCCTAAAATTAGAATCTTAATCGAGAAAAAGCCAATTGAAATCTTGTGACTTTCGAAGAAACTAGATGAGAATCGTTACTCAGACTTTCAAACAATCAAAAAACTCGAAGTTAGTGAAATATCTGAAGATTAAAATCTTTTTATCGCAAAAAATTGAGCCTGAAAAATGAAAAGGGATCGAGAATCGCTCTGTATCGGTTTCCGACCTCGGGACGAACTGGTTGGCGGCTCGTTTTGGTCGATATTCTGGATGCACCATGAATAGCATGTGTGGAAATCCCGTCCCAAAGTAGGCGCCGTCGGTGTGATGATGACGCGAGCTCTTAGGAGTGTAAACGTCCATGCATTTCGGGCAATAGCTCTTGACCATAGCTTCCCCAGGTACGTCGCTCAGTCCGAGAGGCAGCATGGGCTGGGACTCGCAATAGACTCTCGGACAGTGCCCAAAATCGCCCGATTGATACTTTTCTATCATCTGTGCTATTCCCCGGTTGGTCAGGATGTAACGAGCGTGGATCAGACCGTATAACATCTCGGCTGCCTGCTCTATCAGGTCAGATTGGTTCGGGTTGTCGTCCAATTCATCGTCTGTAATCAACAATGCATTAAAAAAATTGTAAAATCGATCAATTTGAGTAACAGAACGTTTCAAAAAACATCAAATATTGTTAAAAATAGTGAAAAAAAAGTCTCCAAAACATTGAAACATCGAAAAAAATTAGTCAAAATGTGTTAAAATCGATTAATTCGATTCCCAGGTCCGGAGGATGAGGATACTGACCAGGTTCTAGATCCAGGATCATATCTAGCGCCTGGCGGTAGTGCGGCACCTGTTCATTGAGTCCGGTCAGATTGAATTTGTCCTGTATATAGTCTTCGTCGACCTGTAAAATTCACAAATGAATATTATTCAAGTGTTTTTTATGTGATCCGACTCCTGAGCCGCTACATCCAACAAAAAATCATTAAAAAATCAGATTCCGAATTTCCACGAATCTACTATCGATCAATGAGACTGTTAGCTGCGCAAGAATGCGACGTCTGGGGGTCAACGACCTGGGCGAAGCAATTTGAGCCTCAATCCTCTTAATGAGCTTTTCAATCATTACCGACTGTCCGAATCGGACAGCAAACTGTGCCGTCAGCATCTCACAGTAAAATTTTGTGCTCCGGAGCGTCCGACTCGGGGCGAGTTTTCATTTTGGTAGAATTATTGTCTCGTATGAGAATCTTGACTGTTTTTTTTTTATCAACATTTTCAGTCACAAAACGATGTTATTCACACTAAACAGAGATTCGAACTATACTGCGCCGCCATACTCACCTCGCAAAAGAATTCGTTTCCTCTGAGCCCGCAGAACCACGAGATCCACGATACCTCCTCGGAACTGCTCATTTTTCTGTTGATCGTAATCGTGAAAAGAGTATTGAAAATAATAATAAGTATTTAGATCGAGGATGAAACGAGGATCTGAGCGTCTAAATTTCGATTTTCTTTTTTTTTTTGGTTAACTTTAAATAAGGCGAACGAATATAACGAAATTAAATGAACAGTTTTATGTCGAAGTGCGTGAATGATATTTTCCTATTTTATTAACGTCCGGCATGCAAGATGCCCGACATTTTGGTCCGTGCCGCATCGAGATTCACCTACGTTTCGTTGGTCATTGTGGTTGGTAATTCGGTCAAATTATAAACTCGTACGTATTATGAATAATTGTGAGAAAAAATATGATAACTCTTAGGCCCTAGAGGCCGACCCGGTTAAACGTAAAATCCAAAAATAAACAGCCCTTACGGCTTACCTTTTGGTGCCTTGATTAGCCACGCTTGCTCGCACTGCCCAGAGAGGGTAGGTGTCGCTGCTAGCGTAAGGGTCTACTGCTACCAGCTGTACGAGCGAGGATTTTATTCATGCACGAACGAAATTTATTCTTTTTTATTTACAATTGTGTATATTTATTAAAATTCAATTCAAATTGACAAAATACATGTAGGATAAATTTTCATATTACAATTGAATCACGCCTTCGGTTTTTTATAGCACTACTACTAGCCGTTTCGTCTAGTGTGTGATGAAAAAATTTTTATTTCACGGTGATTCACTACGACGATGCGCGACCGAACCGATGCGAGAGAATTTCGAACGATATTCGGGATGTCGGTAAGGTAGATTTTCAACTTATCTTAAGGTGAAACGCAAGCTGATTTACACTTGGAATTTTCAAAACCTATTTGAGCAGCCAAAACGCATTCGATTGATGTGAAATTGATATCAGTGACGTAGAAAAAGTGAGTGAAGGGCCTAAGAGTCTTGGATTTGCGAAAATCGATACGTAATTACAGTTATTTAACAATATTGTTCTGTAATTCAAGCAAGTGCTGCCTCTCTCCACGAGGGGCGGCACTTCCATGGGTTACAGAACAATATTGTTACACAAAATTCTAATTATGTCTTTCGATTTTCGCAAATCCAAGACTCTTAGGCCCTTCATTCAGTTTTTCTACGTCACTGATATCAATTTCACATCCATCGAATGTGTTTTGGCTTCTCAAATAGGCTTTAAAAATTCCAAGTGTAAATCAGCTTGATCGAAAAACGCGTGTCAAATATTCGTCGATCTATGTATGAGGTCAGGTGACACCGCTTGGCGGGAATATTTGAATATAGAATTTTTTTCTAGTTGAGAATGAAATAATGAAACAAATATTTTTTCTTGTTTATTTATTTTGTGCATTTTTCTTCAAGTTCTTATTAAGAGAACGACGAAAATAAAGATGCTTAAATTACTGACCATATTTTACTAATTTGTTCATACCCTGTTTTCTAGTTGATTTTACGCATTTGGAGTTTTCAAATTTTTCTCACGAAAGAAATTATGCTACAAAAAACTGAGGAAATAACTAAATACAGAAATTAAATAAAATGAAACAACTTTATTTTTTTTTATATAGATTTATGCGTGTATGAAAACTGAATTTATTTACATTCACTAAGTGTTACAGTTACAAATTTTTATTACACCGTTTGTTAGATTAAAGGAAAGAAAAAAAGAAACACTTCTAGATATGATTAACGATATAGTGCCCACGCGAAAATAGCACTGTAATTATATTATTAAAAAATAAAGAAAACAAGTATATATATATATTTTTTCTTTTCTCATTTGAAGAAAAATATTTTTTTTTTCCATTTCGTTCAAAGTCAGTAATATCGAATTATGATTCTAATGTAACAATAATCAATTTATCGTTCACTTAGTAGATATATATTTTTTTTTCATAAACATCATAATATATTAAACAATTATCAATTGTTCTCTTCTGTTTTTGTCGTTAATTATACATATACTAAAACTTTCAAAAAAATTCAAATTTTAATCATAAATATATATAATTAATATTAGTCTATTCAATGATATAGGTTTAGTATAGTATTTCTACTAATTTCAATTTCAATTTTTTGTTTTTCTTTTATTATTCATAATAATACCTAAAATGAAATCCAAAAAATATAAACTTATGTAACTGATTTTAATCAGAGTATAAGTTTTTTTCTTTTTCTTTTTTACTTTTATTCCTCTCACTTTCCTCTTCTCTCGATTGTATCACATTTTTTTTTCTTTCTTTCACGTATGATTCATTTCGGTTACAATTTTCCAAAGTTATACACCAATATAATCCATTGGTTTTTCTTTTTCAATTTATCAATATGATTCATGAACATTTAAATTCAGATGAGAAATCGAAAAAGATAAGAGGAGCTCTGCGCATCTTATTTTTATAAAAATACCGAATAACAATAATCCTCAGTATTTTACTTGTGGAAGCAGTTTCTAAATCCTCATTTTTCCAAGAAAAAAGTCGTTTACCATTTCACTGTGTGTGTATAATTGAAAATTCTAACATCATAACATCGTTACGAAGAGGTATAGCCAAAACGCGTTTAATCAATACTTGATGGCACGCGTGGCTATGGATACCAAAAATTGGAAGTAAAATCGTTATAATCGTAATTCCTATATTCGTTACAAAAATTGTATGAAAATTCGAAATTAAACTAAAAAGCCATTCAATTTCGCTACTATTTCCATTATTCGATCGAAAATTCGCCTCCTTCGGCTACCCATCGGCTTATTTCCTCAGACCCTAAACCCCTCGAAAGTGTATCTCAGAATCGTAGCTCCGTAGCGCCGATCGATTCAATGTATCGTCGTTAGTTGCCAGTACTGAAGCAGTCTCTCCCCCTTGGGAAGAGCCATGGAAGTCGGTCGTTCGAACGTCAGCATGATATCCTTGACCTTGTTCTTCAATTCCCGTTCGAATATGTGTCCACCGGTCCTCTCCAGGGCAGCTGCCATGTCGTACTCGACAGAGGGAAGCGGGTCTCTGATGAAACGTGCGGCGGCCGCTACCCCCGGCATCGTGTGCCACTGCAAGGCTCTGATCTCCCAGAGACTGGTCATCAAGGCGTTGCTCAACAACGGATCTCGTTCTTCCATGTGAAACGGATCGCCTCCGCTGCTCCCCTTGACCTCTCCGCCCTCCGGATGATCGATCATTCGCTTCAGGCCCGGATGCCGCAGAAGAAGATTTCCCACGAATAGTAGAATGATCAGAATATCCTCCGGAGGAGCGACCAGCGTCAGGCGGGCCAGACGCTTGGCAAAAGCGGCCACCAAGGCCTCTGGCAAATGCGTCGAGCTGAGAAAGAGGTCCGACAGATAGAACAGTCTGGCTTTGTATTTCGTGTGAAATATTTCCGGCTCGAACATGGAATAGAGTTTGGTGAATATATTGGGATAGTCTAGATTGTGTTTGGTGACTAGAAGAAATACGCCTTGGAGCGCTAGCATTCCGATGGGTCCGTCTATGTCCAGAGAGTCCATCAGGAAGTCGGTCAACAAGATCGGCTTGTCTAGGTACTGAATAACTCGCTCTAGCAGGACGACTAGCAGTTTTTTATGAACCTGCGCACCCAATTCCCAGTGCATCACGCAGGCCCAAACTTTGTTCAGAGACCTCTTCGCCCCCTGCTGGTCCCAGGAGAAATATCCATTCCCTGAAATCCCAGAAAGCCTCGTTATTGAGCTAAAAAAAATTCAGAGAAGGTAGAAAACCAGTTTCAGGGTGCGCAGTACCTTCTTCCTGCGCCGGACGGCAGAGAAGCTTAGTTTCCTCCGCCTTTTCACCTGTGAACAAATTTATTTATACAGAATTCTTCTTGGATTAGTAAAATATAGTCGTTATTACCGTCGTCATCCTTCGGAAGAGGCATTTTATCGATCAGTTCCAACAGATTATTTATATATGTATCGTTTGGTTGTTTTTTTGGCGTCAGAGCCGGGAGGCTCTTCCACGTGAAGTAGAGGGCGTCCTTGTATTCCGCCATCTCCTGAAATCTGGCTATGAGATTGGTGTTGTCTCTGTCCGGAGATAGCAGCTTCATGAGGATCGGTCTGAGTCTGTGAAGGGGAAAATAGTATCCAACGTTTTCCGCAGGCTCCAAAGGTCTCTGTCCCTGAGCCGCCATCAACTTCAACGCGGTCGATAGAGCCTGCAGCTGTACAGCAGCCCTCGAACTCTCCAACGATCGTAATAACTTCTCCCATACTTCTTCGTAGCAATTTCGCAGCCACCATATGTAACGAATTTCGGGACTCGGTTCTGAAATGATGTTTTGCTGCTGTTGAATCTTATCATGTGATACAGATACGGAGAATTATGTTCGATGTTTTTATTCCTTCATTTTCCTCGATCGACGTTGCGAAGTTTGACTTTGAAATTTCAGAAGCTTGGAGGTAAAAGTTTTTCACAAATTCATCGTTACTCTTTTTTGTTACGTTGGGATCGAATTCAGCCACGCGAAGGTCTGCGAATCGTTTAAAACGGTTTTTATACCATTTTTGAGGGAGAAAACGGAACGAATGTTGGAATATTTGATATATTGGATCGAATTCAGTCTTTCAACTGTTTAAAATCGTCTTTTTCTCCATATTGTCGATCGCTTCATTGAAACGAGGAGTTTGGGGTGAAATTCAGCCTCGCTAGTGTTTAATAATTGTTAAAAACGGCTTTGACATCGTTGCAAACAAGTTTTCAACTATAATAGACGATTATTAATATATTTTAGACAAAATTTCACACAGAATTGAAAGAAAAGACGGCAATTTTTTCAATATTCTCTTCATCCGATCAAATTCAGCCTCGTAACGATCCGCAAGTTGTTTGGATATCGTCTTCGCACCATCGAAAACAAGTTTTCAGTGACGTTGAAAAGTTTTTGACACTTTTCATGCAGAAATTCATAGAAATTTGATACAGAACGCATCGAATGTGTTGGAATATTTGCTACGTCGGATAAAATTCGGCCTCGCAATGATCTAAAAATTGTTCAAACCCGTCTTTTAGTTGTCGGAAACAATTTTAAAACAGTATTAAACAATTTCTGAGTCTTTGAAGCAAGAAATTTCATACCGGATAAAAAAAAAAGAGTGAAATTCATGGTGAAAAAAATAATTATTTCTTGAATATTCAGAGAAACATATAATTCATATCCTCTTTTAAAAAATGTAAGAAAACAAAAAGTGAAAAAATAAAATCGAAAAATCGAATTTTTGGAAAAATAAAATTTTATGATGTGTGATGTATAGAAAAATATGTGCAGGAAAATTCGGGGGGGCTACCCATAATCAGCATAATTTAGCTCCCGATTTTCCTGGTCTCTTAGTACTTAGTATCGTAAAAGTTTAATAAATAATAAAAAACTGACCAGAAAGTGCCATAGACAGGGTTTGTTCCTGGTACATCGTTTCCCTCTCCAAAAGGTGTATGAATATCATCTCGAGAGTGAGAATACACGAGGTGTTGGATTCCTGCAGATCGAGAACACATCAAAACGTCAAAATAACCTAAAAAAATATCCTCAATAACGATATAGTATCGAATAAACGAATATTCACGCACATCCCACTGTCCTATTATGTCAACTAAATTATTAGCGTATTTTCTAGACGCCAAAAACTCCTCCGCCTTGTGTCTCAACGCTTTAGTAGATATTTTTTGGCCCAAGCAAACGCCGGGGGCTGCCATAGCTGCGTTCTGAAAGAGCCACTCGCACTCTCTCTCTCTCTGCGTGGTGAATGGTCGCAGTCATACTCGTTCAGTGATTCATACGGAAGCCGGGTGGGGACATCACTGTCCAGACTGTGTTAGTAGGTGTTCCGAAACGCATTCATACCGATACTGCGATATACACTGTCGGCATGACGTGCGTGACGTCATTTATCATCGTCAAAGCGCGCCAAGAGATGTGTCCGTGGCTACATGCATCGCGTGTATGTTGGCATTGAACTGAGAAATGACGTCACGCAGACAGTGTATGTCGGCATTGAACTGAGAAGTGACGTCATACTGGCTATACAAACGGCCCAAAATTGTACAGAAGTGACGTCACGTCGATGGTGTACGTCCGCATGAGTAGCACCCCGAAAAATGTCATATACAGTATACGTGAGCATTCCGCTAACGGAAAGTGACGCCAGATTTCTTCTATACATCATCTTAATTGAATGAATATTAACGACAGATGAAACAACCAACGAATTACCTATATGCAACATTAAATCTCGCTGAAAGTTGAAAGAAAACTTGGGGGAAACTATCGATCATACATACTACCAGATTATGCAAACATTTGTTGCACGTTAGCTCATGTATACATATGCCGATAGCATATGTCGGATATCATCGAAAGACAATTTGAAAGTGTCGGCGGCCCGACATTGTGCATCGACATGAGCGCAAATGGAAAAGTGACGTCATGCCGACAGTTTATATCGCCGTATCGGTATGAATGCGTTTCGGAACACCTACTAACACAGTCTGGACAGTGATGTCCCCACTAGTACGCGGCTTCCGTGTCCAAGGTTCTTTGAGCCACGGACGTGCGTCACGATGATGCGAAACTCGATGTTGTACAGTGTCGAATACGAATATTAATCGATAAAACCGTCCGTTCTTCTTTCCGCAAAGAAAAGAATACCTTAAATTCACCTGAGAATTGAGTTTAAAGGTGAAAACCGTTCGATAGAAAGAAAAAATAAAATGGCGGTGATATTTGGGCGCGAAAAGCCCTGAGGAATCATTAACGAAGAACATATTATTTTTGGCGGCAGCGATGGACGACGAGGGTAAGTTAACGAGGGAAGATTTCGACGCGGGTCCAACGAGTTGTGACGAAATCGAGGAAGGATTACTCCTCGGTAATCTTACGGCGGCGACAAACGTCGAGTGGTTAAAAACCGAGAATGTGAGGCGAGTCTTGACCCTGGACTCTTGTCCTTTGCCGAGGAAGATACAACTACTGCCTAACATAGTTTTTAAATATATACAAGTTACGGATCTCCCGAGGGAGGACCTCCTCACGTACTTCCAGGACACTTATCAGTTCATAAAACACGCTCAGGAAGATGGAGAGAAGACCCTCGTCCATTGCTACTTTGGGGTCTCAAGATCAGCCACAATAGTCATAGCCTTCGTTATGAAGAAGCACAACCTCAGCTTCTCCCAAGCCTTTGATCTCGTCAAGTCCAAGCGCAGGTTCGTTGGCCCGAACCCGGGTTTTGTGGCGCAGCTGAAGCTGTACGAAGAGATGGGTTACAGCGTGGACAACACGAACCCAAAATTCAAGATGTACAGGCTTCAGCTTGCCGCCGATAAGGTCAGGAAGGCCAGGATTCTACCGCAGTCTTGCATCGACCTGGTCAAGCCTGACCCGGCCCTGGCTACCATAAGGCCAGAGCCGACGGTATACCGGTGCAAAAGGTGCCGGAGGATCGTAGCCTCGGCTAGCAACATTCTGCCACATTTTCCGAGAGAGAAACAGGTCTGGAGACACCTAAGCTCCACTAAGAGAGAGCATAAGAATGGTGGGAAGAGGAACGAGAGGATAGATGAGAACGATGAACCGAATTTATCCGAAGTCTGTAACAAGACGTACTTCGTTGAGCCTATGGCCTGGATGCCTGATATCATACATAATGTTGAGGGGAAGCTAAATTGCCCCAAGTGCGATACCAAGCTTGGTTCATTCAGCTGGATCGCGGGTTCTCAGTGTCCGTGTGGCAGCAAAATGGCCCCGGCCTTCTACCTAGTTCCCTCTAAGGTCGATTGGAGCAACGTTGTTCAGAATGTTCAGGCGACTGTTTAGAGGAAGGATATAATTTCAATGTTGCGAGTGATTCAAAGAAATTTGGGAAAGGAAAGTCCAGAAGATTTTAATGTTATGGGCTGGGTTCCTTTTTCCTCGGATCACTTGATCACATGTTTATCGTTGTGAGAAAATTTTGGAAACCTTTTTTTTTCCATCTTAAACTTTGCAAAAATTCTAGAAATTTGTTCTCATTAAGTTTCTGATATTTTTTGAATGTAGAAATTTTTCCACTTTTTCATACCATATAAAATTAATGATTTAATCTATACAATCCACTTTGGCTCTAAAACAACATACAATAATACGTTCAATGCGTACAACCGTGTGCCAAGTTTATAAAAAAAAACAATAATTAGATTCGTTATTATACATCGTAGAGACGTAGAGAAGATAATATTAGACATCTTATACAAAAATACGCATTAGATTTGTTACTCATTTAATATTTCTCGTCTTCTATAGTTACAATCGTACTACTTACAAGTGTTATATAACAATATACAATTTATCATCTTTATTATATTATACGATTGTTGAAAAAAAATAATAATAATTTACAGACTTATATATTATAAAAGACTGTGTTTTTGAATCAATATTAAAATAAAAATACAATCAAAAAAACTTATTTACTAAATACTGTCTCAATATTCCGCTTTTGGAAAGACCCTTAATTACATTTTATTTTACCCTGTTTTCATTTTTTATATTAAAATTAGAAGCTAGAGTTATTAAAAAAAAAAAGACGAGCATTTGGAAACCAAAGTTTGAATAAATGGCGCGAAACGCGCCCAACCACATGCAACCGGTTATTCTGAAAGTAGTTCATACAGTCGCTACAAGATGGCGGTGTCTTGGCCTCGTGATGTGTCGCCATCTTGAGGACAGTGACAAACTAGCTTTGCCGCGAAGTTTGAATTCGCTACAGCATCGAATGAGGACAACAGGATTCGGGGACTTTGATAATTCTTTGGTTTTTGATCTACTTAAAACTACCTAAAACCTAAAAATTGTTTTATTATCACATACTAGCGTGCATCCCGGAATAGGCACTTCCGTAACTATGCGCTCTCAATCTAAGCGCGTTCAAAGTGTTAATCGAGCTCGACTCCAACCCCCCGTGAGATTCCGGTGGCTGATGATAACCGTGAACTCCTATATTCGCGTTTACAAATCCGTGACAACTTCCCGCACCGGATGGTTGCATGGACGTTGAGTAATTTTGACCCGCTGGAGACCTCCAGTACTCGGCACAGTACGGATTGTACTGTGGCAATTGCGGAGGCTGTGCAATATTATCCACCATACCATCGTGAGAATGACTCATTCTCAACGGCCTCAGAGGCAACATCGTTTCCATTTCTCCAACGGTCCGACACGTACCGACGCCACGATTTATAGCCGAGCTTCTCTCGTTCCTGCGAAACTTTGCTCTTCGATTTTGAAACCATACCTAAAATAAAAAAAAAAAAAAAATAATCAGCTGTAACAGAGTTCATCGCTATTCATCTTCTCTTCTTCTTCATCATCGACCGAATTGCGACTGTCTTTTTCACTTCTTTTCTTTTCTTTGTCATTATATTTTCGCCTGAATTTCGATAGTCAGAGTCGTACGGGCGGATACGCGGACCGTTGGACCGGAGACGGGACAGCGTGACGGCTCCTGGCAGGCATACAGATAGTCCTACAACGGGGAAGACAGACAGACAGACAGACGGAGATACTGCAGACGTACCCACACGTGCTCCGGTTATGCTATGTCGCACACATATGCTTTCTAAGACGAGGCTAATCATAGCTACTCGCTTGACAACCTGTCTCCTCCGATTTTCCGCCTAGCTGTCCGCAACCGCTGTATCCTCCGCTGCCTGAGGTCCCCGGAGAGCCGTGCTCTCGATATATCTACTATTACTCTTTGGTTATTATTTTTTTTCTTCTCTCTCTCTCTTTTATTTCTTTCTCTTTTCGGCTACCTATAAGATCACAAGTTGCTTCTGAACAGATCATATTTTTTTGTTTAATTATTTTCGAGTATATTTTGAAAGGAAGAAAGAAGATATGGAGCCACGAAAATTAGAATTTATTTTTACTGCGTGGATAATTTTTTATGATGATTCGAGATTGGGTATAGGTAATATCAATCACTCGAAATTCTAGTCACTGAACGTCAGCGAGAGTGGCAATTTTTAGTATCCTGATATAAAGTGGCAAGCTTGAGCTATAAATCTTTATAGGATTTTTGGCTCTTATACAATCCGTCTAATAAACACTCTGAATGAGTTGACCGTGATCGAAAACGAAAATTTGTTAGAAAAGATAAAAGAAAAATGTGCTTTACGAGAACGCCAATAATATAATTCTAGTTGCGATATTCTATGACAAGTTTTCTCTTTTTGTTTGAAGAAAAAAATAATAGTAATAAAAATACAGACTTGAAGAAGAAATCTAGTTTGAATTTAATTCTGTCACTTAAATCGTGAGTCAATCTCAGATCCTAGGGACGAAAATATGAACCAAAAAAAAATAAATAAAGCTTGTTCGCTAAAATCCACGATATTGCACCGGCTGTACAACAGGATTAAGATTGAAAAGAAGGGTGAAGAAAATAATTGAATATTCCGCCAGCAATGATTATTTTAAATATAGCTTTACGGGGTTAATTATTTTCAACCTCTACATCGTTTCCTTACAGGATGTAATATCGCTGCAGTCCTGTTATGTCCGCTCTCACGATCGGACAAGGTGTCTGAAATATTGTGGCGATGGTGAAAAAAACCTCATACTCATAAAATTGGTCATTTTATCCGCGAAAATCGTATACAGCTATATCCAAAAATACCAGAATATATTATTTACTTTTTATCCAAAATTTTAAGCCAAAATAGAGATGAGGAAAGAAACAAGCGTCACGAGTGACAGAAAAACCGACTTTAAAACCAAACTACTGAACCGATTTTGATGAAATTTATATGGGACCAATCTGAAAGTATACCCTTTCGAATAAAAAAAGAATTTTCCAAATCCGAACTGATTAGATTTTGGATTCGATCGGTTCAGTGCTTTCCGAATTATTCGAATATCAAAATTCTTAAAAACACAATAAAAATGACGATATCTTGAGAACGGATCAACAGATTCGAATGAAATTTGGTACCACATAGTTTTTTGGGTCACTGATCACGGATCTGAAGTCAGATTTGCGAAATTTGAAATGGCGGGTCCCATTTGCTGGGCAAAAAACACTGAAAATATTCTAAATCTTATGAAAATTGGTACTCTAAGGTATTTCGAAGCATCTGAAGTCAGATTTGCAAAGTTCAAAATAGTCTAAATTGAACGCGATAGTGAATTATCCGTGTGTAATTATAACGTTACCTGAACCCTGGCCTCCGACAAAGAGACTCTGGTCGCAAGTTCCTCCCTAACAAACGCGTCGGGATAATGAGTACGTTCGAATACTCTTTCCAAAGCCGCCAACTGTTGAGCAGAGAAGGTGGTTCGACTCCTCCGGGGTCTTCGACCAGCGGAATTTTGCGAATCGTTACACCCTGCGATATAATTATAAATAACGTATTAGCATACGATCTCGATATTTGTATAATACCACACATAAATAAATTACAAGAAACTTAAACAAAAAAATTCAGTCTGAAGATGCCGCGCTGAGATATGATCACAGAGGTACTAAAAAAAAAAAAAAGAAAAAATTGCCAAATAATAAAAAAAGAAAAAGGCAGATGCGTACGCGATACCCGGAGTTCTTTTTCCCTCTTCGACAATGAATACCATCCTCTGTGCTCGGTAATTCTCATCAAAGACTCGTTTTTTATCTTCAATTTCGAATCCCATCGAGTAACTTACCCTGAATATTTTGCGTTGGAGTCGACAGCAGTCTGGACACTGTGAAATCCTGGGGTGCGTGAATCAGGGTATTTGTCAATTGCTGATTGTCACCGGTGGCCGATATCTTCGGCAGAGATTCTGCGGAATTTAACATGTTGGACGAATGTAAAAAAAAAAAAAAATAGAACGCACTACACGCTGGCACTCGGGTGGTCGTAAAACCCTTTTTAACACGAGGGCTGAGAATTTTTTGTCGAAAAGAGAGAAAAGAGAATGAAATTTCTATCCCGCGGTGACGATGTAGAAATAATTCCGCACGCGTTTCTTTTCAATGCAGCGGGAATAAATAAATTGTCTGGAATGGTGGATTAGCCGAGCGATATTTCATCCGTAATTGAATTATCGAAATGGTAATTAAATTAGCCCCTGATGCGCGCGGGGTGTACGCCTCGGGATTATTATGTGGTCCATTCGGAGCGGCAAGATGCCAACTGACTTATGAAGTTAAGTCGGTCTTAAGCCGGCAAGAAATAGAGCGTTTTAAGAGTAGGTGGAGATTTCAACCAAAGCTCCACCCTCATTAGAATCCCATTGGTTTCGTTACATTCTGAATACAACACTCTGTTTTCAAACGGTTATCAATTATCGCCGTCTCTCCCACGCTCGCCACGCAAAATTTCGCAAAAACTCATCTCCGAGAGTCGCGAGTGAGCTGCTATTCATACGGTTGATTCCACGTCGAATCGCAAAAAAAAGAGCAAATTTGACATCAACCTCTTCGATCTTGACGAAAATTTGAGGAAACGTTTTGTTTAATTTTTTTTCTTGAAAGGTGGCTCTTTGCTGATTTCTGGGTCCGTCATAACCGTCACATGAATAGTTTTTCTTTGTTTTTGGAAAAACACCCCGAAATTGATTTGCCCGGTTCATTTATGTGACGTGAAAAAATTGTTGAGTGTAAAAAGCGAGAGAGCAGAGAACTAAAAAGACGTCTTCAAGAGTTGAAGAAACGTCCAGATGTCAAAAAGTAGGACATTTGTTGCCACTAGACAACTTTTCGAGCTGTTATTCGCTCGATTTTCAGTGTACAAGTGATTCTGTGATTTCATACGATTTCGCATTGTTTTATAAGACTTTATACACAATGTCAGGTGATTTTTGATTTCATCTCGTGTGTAATTCTATCCAAACTTTTTCCACAGCTTTGAAATCGTGTGCACTACGTCATATAAATTAACCAGGCAAATTAATTGAGGGGTGTTGGTCTGATAAAATTTACTAATCAGTGACTAGGAAAAATCAATTATAACTCAGTAACAACTACATCAACATAGTCGTTGCAATGGGTTGTAATTCTAATCGGAGTAGAACACAAGAATAATTCGATAAGCTATTTTGCAGGACATCGAACAGATTTGAATGTACGCTCCTATACTAAGGCTGTTGAATTCGGTAAACTGACAACATTGGTTAAACAGCTTGACCCAGTTCGCAGATATTAGCAAAAAAAAAAAAAAAAAAAATACAAATTTCGTGAAATTGTCTGAAAATGTTTTTTTTTTTCCCCAAATCGCCTCACATGAGTTGTTCTCTAGTGGAATTCAACGTTTCCTGAAATGTTGCAGGTCGAAATCAGAAGTTAATTCATTTTGCATAGATTTAAAAACAACAGAAATTTTAGCAATCTTTGGATACCAAATTCTTTTGATAGTTTATTTTTTATTCTTGTTGATTTTTTTCTTGTAAAAAGTTGAGATTAAAAATGATAATGATAATAATTACCGATGTGCAGAATCCGAGAATTTATTTGCAGAAGAAGAAGAAGAAGAAGAAGAAGACTTGTCAGAAGTGAGGCGGCCCTTGGCGCCGGCGCCCGTATCCGTATCAGTTTTCCATAAGGTTGGTTGCGGCCGGCCGGTTTCAAGCGGCTCATATCGCATTGCACAAGAGTGTCGAGTTTCAGGTGCATACATACACACCATGACACAGGGTCCGTTACAACTGTATCTGACTCTATAGAAGAAACAAACTAAAAAAAAAAAAAAAAATAAAAAAAAAAAACGATACGTATAGTAAAAGCGAAATTTTTACAAACGGTTGCGAAATTCAGAAAAAAAATGGACAACATCGAAAACTCTTTTCGATCTTTATTTTTTTTTTTCGTTGCTGTTGTTATTTTCGGTTGAAAACGAGGAGAGACAGAACAATTGAGGACATTGTAAAAAATTGTAGAGATTATATAATTAAACTGTAAGAATATAAAAATATAGAAAAAATTGTACTAAACAAATTTTTAAATTGTGAAAATAAAAATCGTCTTTATATTTAAATGAATCAGAAAGTTATATGAGACATGAAGGATATATATTGATAATAAGTTGCATGAACTTGAAAATTGTTCAACTTTATTTTTATTAAAAAATTCAAAATATTAAAAACTTCGAAACTTCGGGTAGCGGCGGAGGTTCGAACCTCGGTCCATGAGCCGAAAACCATGAGTGAGTGGCGACAGCTGACGATCGCAATAAAGACAATTTTATAATTATTACCCATTTTATTTATACTATCTTTATAGCCGCAGTTAGTTTCGCCTGTCAAGAGTCTGTGCAACTAACAGATCCGAGTCGTGGACGGAGGGATAGGGACACTAAAACTGCTAGTGTATTGCGTAGGCTCCGCTCATCGGGTAAGACGGACGCGGGCGTCGCGACGCTCTGACAACGAACACGCCGGGGACGCCCCTTGAGAATTATTAGGCAGGCCTGTCCCGAAGTTAGTCTCCTGGGAGGCCGAAGACTTTTATAGTTTATGCCGCAGTCTCATCCTGCGCCCCCATTTTATACGAGCTCTTCTTTATTATCAATTCTTCGTTTCATCCTTTCGGGAATCTTTGTCAGACTTGAAAATACAGTTGAAGAAAGAGACGCCGAATCGCAAGAGCTGATCTTCTTCGTCTTCTTCTTAAAATCGATGTCCAGGACAGGAAGTACGAGCAGACTTGAAATATTGAGGGATGGTTTGCATGCTCCCGGCTCCGGACGAGTTTGAAACGTGTTAACGCGTCTGGACAATGTCCGTCACCTCGTAAACAGCCGTAACGAGCGAGACTTTTTTTTTCTTTTTAGTACCTATTAGAAAACAACCCCCAAACTGACCACAGATGCTCTCCTTTTCTCTACGTGTCTGAGTACATTCACCTAATTAAGTTGTTGGTGTAACGATTCCCGGAACAATAATTTTTTTTTTACTGTTAACACTTGTTGCGTATAGTTTATACATGAGGCATTCCATGTGAACTCGGACAATGATTTTCCCTCACAATTTTTTATTAGCTTTATGATTTTCCGTATGATTCTTCGATCTCAAAAAAACACTCAATTTTTTTATGATTATTTCGCCTCATTCAAAATGGACGTTTTTTAAGAATCTAGGAAAAAAAATGTAAAAGACCTTATTTTTCATCCCGATCCTTCTGACCTCTGATCGATGATCTGCGTTTTAGACATTTTGACAAAACAAAAAACGGCATGCTGCAACGTTACGGAAATTCTAAAAAAATTACCAAAGTTCACAGAATTTTTGTATATTCGATGATGTGAGTGATAAAAAATTGAGAAATGATCCAAAAAGTACTTCTTTGAACTTCCTAACTGTTGAAGTAGAGACGGAACAATTTCGAAGAGGAAAAATGTGACTTGTATCCTTTTGCGAATCTCTCAATTATTGTTTTGCTCATTGAAGTTATTGTTCACAAGATTTAAAGTTGGGTTGAATTCGGTGAAGCAACAGAAGCCTGAATTCAACCCACAGTCTGACTGGAAAATAGGGCATATAAAGTTAATTCAAAGTTTCATTGTCACGGTAATTGTTAATTAATTGATCGCACTGCGGCTAATGGATAAAGATCTCTTCGTACAAATCAGGCAACCAGTGACTTCCAGTGATTCAAACGATTTCAAGTCGAGTTGAACAATTCCATCTGATTTCAAAGTCGTCTCAAAAGATCTCTCATCAGATCTGAAACAATTCATTTATGAAACTGCGCTAGGAGCCCGTTTTTGAAAAAGCATTCATAGATATTGTGAGTTAGAAAAAAGATAGTTTCAAACGTTGAAAACGTCTTTTCATCTGTATCCTTGAATTTAGTGCAGAAAAGTGACACTGTCTCGTCATCTACGAAGTCTTCTCTGGAATTGAGGGGCTGCAGTTTTCCATTGTAGGGCATTTTTAGCATTGAAAACTAAAAACTGTCGTTCCCAAATAGAAAAAATGGTAAATTCGTGGGAAGAATGAACACACCGCACTACTACAGCGGCCTAAAGACTCCTTAATGGTTTTCTAATATACTTTTTTCGACCATTTTTTGTTCCATTTTGCGGTCAGTATAAAACCGGGTATAAATTCACGTCCCCGAGTCGTGCGGTGTTAAAAGGTTGAATTTTTAGGGTGGTTGTAATATCTGGACAGTGTCCAGGGGTCGGGGTGGACCCGTGGACCGACCAGTGGGACCGTAGAGAACGGGGAGTCACAGATGCGGTCGGCTACCGTGACGCAATCACGTTAAACTAGGAAAAAGACAGCGGCGAGTGGAACACGCTCAGTGATTTCGGCATAAAGCTACGAGCTATGAGTATAATGAAGCTTCACGGTTTCGAGGGATCCGTGCCTGCGGACACTTTGCTCGTAAATCGTACCAACCAGCAGGAAGAAAGGAGGAAATTCACGGAGAGTAAAAACGCGTGAAAAAAAAAGTGAAGGAAAAGAGAGGGAGCGGAGCCAAACGTCGTCAGTCCCGGCCCCAGAAGCTTTCTTGGCGTCGCGTCGTTCGACCAATTACTCGCTCTATACGTCATCCTCGCCAATTAGTATAAGCCGCGAGCTATCACCGCGTATTTCTAGGTTATACGGACCCAGGTTTTATCCCAGCTGCATCACAGACTAATTGTAAGAAGAAGATGTAGAGTGCAGGATGAAAAGAGGGAAAAAAAATAAATCTCCGAGATCGGGGAACATCTGCAGTTGACCGTTTCACGGCTTACGTGATCCTTCGACCTTCTTCTTGCGCTCGTGGTTCGTGGCTCGTGGCTCGTGGCTCGTGGCTCGTGCGGCGGGCGTTGGAATTATAATACCATTTGGACAAGTAGTTCGACGTATGTAGATTAGTCCGCCGCGAAGTGAGCTGGCAACGGCTAAAGAGATCTTCGAAGCGTGTCGACTGTTCTATGAATCGGTTAGAAGGTAGCGTTCGCCACGTGGGGACGTGTGACGTGTGTCTCCGTAACTATCGGCTCATAAAGGACTGCAGAGTAACCAACGGGTATGAGATACGCATCTCGTTATACATAATATTAATAAACCGTATATAATTACGTAATGAGGCCGCTTCTCTCACTCGTGGCGCCCCAAAGGACATGTTCAACGAGCACTTATGGTACCTTCGGAAGGAACCCTGTGGTTTCTTAGGAAGTGCTAGTTGTGAACAACTTTCATGGTCACGAATGTCTTCTGTCTACACAAACTGGGGAATAATTGCTCTCTGATAGATTTCAGCTGCACACTGTGTGAAGATTCTGCACTTGGACGCTTGCCGCTAGGGGCGATAGCGGCGCTGAATACTCCCACGACGGTCTCGCGAGTAAAAACACTCCGGCCGTAATACAGTAGCTGGCATGTCACTAGAATATTAGTTAAATTCTAAGAACTAGGAATAGAAGAAACAAACAGAAATGTAAATACTCATCTGTATCGAGAATATCTACCTGAATAAAAGAATTTTTTAATCTGAAAAAGAAAAATTAATGTTACTCTACCTTGTAAGGGCCACGAGGCACTTGTTTATTGTTAGTTTGATAGTTTTTGAAGAGTCAGTCGTTGTTCAACAAAGAAGAAGATGAAACAGCAGATAAATTAGGAACACATGCTTTGCTGTTTGCAGTGTGAGATCTTCAGTGGTTCTTTAACAAATGTGTGTAACTTCATCCACGTAACGCAGTCTTCGCTTGAATATTAGATTGCTACTAAATATCGAAGTATGATTGGTAAAAATCAGTGTACAGTGGTAAATGAACTATTGAAGCTAATTTCCTTTCTGAAATTTTTGAACACTTTCGCATATTATCAACACGAGCGTTATGATGATGTGTTCCATAAATACATCCAGGCCCAGAGTCATTCTCTCTTCCTAAAATAGTTCATACATCGTGTATCTAATGTGTTTGACCTTGTATTTAGTACATTAGCAGTGCTTCGGGCTTTCGATATACAGGGTGGATACAGTCTGAAGTTGGCTAGATTAGAAAAACTACTCTTCTAAACAGATTTGAACAAATCCATCCTTCTGAAAGATAATTTCTCTATTCTAGCCAACTTCAGACTGTAGCATCGTCAGGAATTCACCCTGTATATGTACGCGAACGAAGAATTTCTAACCTAAAAACCACATTATTCAATTTTCTGTTGCGCAGAAATGTTCCTGGTGTTTTACAAATTGGAAGTATGGTGTTTTTCGACTCTGTACGTGCACGCGCTACGGAGGTGGCGTGTCCCCGGTCTCGGTGCACGCTTAAACACCCCCATTAACAGAGCGTAACCCCCCGTGACTTTTATCCGCGCGGTGCAGGGGCCCCACCGGCGGTGCAGCGGTTAGAAATAATTACATATTCATGCCGTTTCTGGATTATAATATCCCCAAGGGTTGTGTGTTTCGGGATCTATGCGGTAGCCAGTAGGGGGTGGACACCCTGAAAACGCTGATGGCATGCTCTACCGCCACTCACTCCACTCCACTTCCCACCATTTACAAACCAGTATAAATGTATTATGTATGGGTCTCTCTGTATGGAGTGGACCTAATTATGGACACTATCTGCACCCTTTATCCCTTCGACATTACGGTTAATAACGTAACGCGGTAGAGGTCAACATTTTTTTTTCTTCTTTCCTCAATAGTTTTCGTTTAACTTCGCACTCTGACGCTCTCGATAAGCCATACGGTATTACTGGACAAAATTTATTCATCCACTAAGTCTATGAATATCCGGGCTTAGTCGATGATACAATGAACGGCTTCTCAGTCGCTAAATCATCGTCTCTAATTTATTACCTGTGATAAATCGTTCAGATTCACTGAAACGTCATCCTCGACTCTTGAGGGGGCTGCAAATTAAATTCGATGAAAGTTTGAAAAAACTATTGAAAAAATTTTACAAAATTTAAATTCGTAAATTTTATTTTCACATATCGTCATTTGATCGTGCAATACGTGTTTTTTGCCGTTGACAATAACTAAAATCAAGGTTCCTCTCTAGAGTCCACATGCCATAGATTCACAAGCATGACTTTTTGATTAGGGAAAATTTATGCTGGTCATTTACCTTTGGACTAGTTTTTCCACACCCTCGGGCAGTTTTTCTTTCTTTTTTTTCTTTCGGTCACGCAGTGTGTGCTTGTCCTTATGCGGTTAACTGGTCAGTCTGGAATAGGGTTTTGAATTTATTATCCAAATAGTACATTAGACCGATTCTATCCAAGGCATAATATAAACTAATCTTAGTGTCGTATAAAACGAAACGATTTTTATATGACCTGGAACCAATCGCTCAGCACAGCTCAACTCCATCAAGAAATTTCAATCCTGTGTCATATTCTGTTTCCAAAAAAAAAAGGGGAAAATCCATGACGAGCATGAGAATCCGGCGAAAAAAAGATTTTAGTGTAAAGAAAAGAAACGAAACAACAACAACAACAACAAATGGGGATGCCTATATTCTCATTTTTTCCACAGATCTTTCTGCTCGAATTCCCACACCAATAAGTAACTCGAAAAATGTTGACAATGCTAGTCCAGGTGTTGCAGATCAGACCCGGTGAACTCGGCCAGGTTACCAGGCCACAAATTCGTCGGGGTGTCGAGGTTTCGGGACACGGACTGCCCGTACACTGCTCAGAGTCCTCTGGAAGATTGGGTATACGAGTAACCCAAGCCCGATTGAAAGGTACATAATTTGGTACAAAGCGAGGAGTACAATGGAGTTGATTTTGGCATGGTCCAAATGGGAGCTCATTATCCGGCCGGATTTACCGGATTTCTTTAAACTGACCTCACGCTGTGAAGTTCTCGAAGCTCTTGATACCTCCGCCCTCCTAGTTCGTCCTCTTCTTTGGTTCATATCACACTGCAGTCAAGCTCTTTGACGATGAGAGAAAATTTTTATTTTTGTAACGGAAGCCTGAACCCAAATCATGGGGCTTTGCGATGCCCCCGAAGAACTCCCACGGGATGTACGGTTGGAACTGTCGCTACTGATTCTCGTTTTCGACTCGAAAACAGAAGCACCACGTGTGGCATTTAAAAACACAAGTATCTTCAACACTTTTCTTTGTTTTATTTTTTAAATAAATTATTGCTCGCCTCTGCAGTTCTAATTTTTTTTACTCAAAGTCACGGTGGCCGATTCTTTCATTATTCCTATACGACACGTTGGAACACCTTGATGAGATAATTCTGTATTCTTATCAGAATTTGGAAGACTTGATTAGCTCAAGATTTGAGTCACGGAATGGAATTTCAAATTAATTTTTTCAATTCAGATTGAATTCTTCCATTCAACTGAACGTATCTTAATTCAATTAAATCAAATCTTTTTTTTTCAATAATTCTCGACAATTCATTTCAATTTGAGTGAGGATCTGAAACTTCAAATTAATTTTTTGTGTTATTCGTCAATTTGAATCAGCTAATTCAATTCAACCTAATTCAGCACTAACTTTTTTTCTGTCTGAATTTGTGAACGAATTATTTCAATTCAACTCATTTTGCGCCGCTTCTTTCTGATTCAACTTGATTCTTCCCTCATTTTTTTCATGTCAATTCGAATGAACTGATTCAATTCAACTCAATTTTCTCATTTTCAATTCATTCTTTCTGATTCAATTTGATTTTTTCCCTCATTTTTCCATCTCAATTTGAATGAACCGATTCAATTCAACTCAATATTATTTTTTTTTAATTCAACTTGGTTTTGCCCTACTTCGTGTGATTAAATAATTTTTTTTAGTAATTCAGTTCAATTCTCATCAATTCAACTGAGGTTTTTCACTAAATGATAGCAATTAAAATATGGATAAATCGTACTTATATTATGTATATTCGTAGCAAGGTGGTAATTGTTGATATTGATCATACAAAAAAAAAAGTGAAATAGAAAGAAAGATAATCCGACAACGACGCAGGCGTCTAGGAAATGGAAAGCGATTAATTTGAAAAAACCTGCATGAATCAGGGCTCCCAGGTGCACCTGCCCATGCACCAATGGTACGGATCTGATAATAGTCCCATTCGAGTGTGTATTCGGTAATCATGAATATGCAATTTCGTCAACGGCTGTCCCTGCAGTAAAAACAACTCTTGGGTTTTACATATTTTCGGATACACTATATAGGTATAAACACATCAGAGTGTATAATTTGTCCTACTTTCAAATTATACACTACATTATTCGTGATAAATCGATTTTTTATTTCACCCTTATAATTCTCCATCTATAAAATATTTCACGTTAGTTAAAAAAAAAAAAAAACATATATATTCTCAACTCCGGTATAATAAAACTAGACTCGTCACAAGGAAAGAAAATTGTCCGGGATAATCTGAAGAAAAAAATCGCCAAAAAAAAACAAGAAAAAATTATTATCCATAAGAAAAAGAGCCAGCGGCTTCACCCAACCATCATTCATCCCTCCACGGGGCTGGTTGTATAGTAGTCCGTCTAAAAACACACCGCATCGTTGTGTTTTTGCCAATTAACATTAATGCAAGATGGGTTCGTGGAATAGTAGAGTTTTTTTTTTACCTCCTCCTCTTCTTCTTCTTCATGAATCATTCAGTTTCTTTATACACCGTAGAACAATTTTAGTCACAGCACGTCGATTCGATCTACGGAGTAAAATTTTTCTTCATGATCGAGGACGAGATTTGAAAAAAAAAAAATTTATTCAAAATATGATGGAATTAATTGAACCTTGAAATTGTGAAAAAGAATGAGAAGAACTTCGAATAGAATATTTGCTTGTAGATGTATGTATACTTCGGTGAATGATGTTCTGTATACGTTTTTCGAAATTCGACACCCCTTGTAGTTTAGTATACTATAACATATGTATATGTACTACCAGTACTTGAAAGAACTGGAAAGGGAGAAGTGGAAAAAATTCAGGACAAACCGGATCGAAAGTCGTTAACAGTTATAGATTCTTACGTTACTATTATGTTAGTACCTGATATGATGGTCGAGATTATTTCTTATGTATGCATCCCCGAATGAAAATAACAGGCTTTTTTTTTGTATAGGGTTGCGATTTAAAAACCGTCAAAAACCAAAAAGTCTACATTCTTCCTCTTTGTGCAGAATAAGAAACCCTTCTTACCGCAGATTTATTATAAATCGATATAAAATCTGTCAAAATCGATGTTTGTATATAACGGACGTGGGAATTAGTGCAGATATATCGACAGATGCAATGCTTCGCTTTATATACCATTAAGAGAAGAGTTTTTTTTTTTTTTTTTTGCGCGCGAATTTATATATAGTTCACTCGTCTCTTTCCACCGATCCGATTTTTAACAATCGAATTGGGTTTCGTAAAGTGTACCTAAACCCAAAAAAGAGAGCCGTCTCGTCCCCGTCGTCCTAATTATCACTGAGTTTACCCCGATTATCTGCAGTGGAAAGTAATTCATCAGTGGATGTGCGGTGGTGGAATATATTTTTTTCTGTGCTTGAAACTTTTTTTTTTTAATTCTTATTGTTGCGCGATGCCCTCGCGATTCACCTTTTCGTAAAATCAACCAACCGGCTTAAATATGTATCTGAGTATCTCTAATGAGAAGGTAGAAGGTAGATGGTTGCAGGAGCCGGGGTCATACCGCATGCGGGGCCTTATGCAGCTTCTTTTATTGATATATGTACGAACTGCACACAACGCAGGTTTTTCATCGGAACGTTATGAACGCAGCTGTCCCGCATCCACTGCAGCGCGGTGCACCGTGCCGACGGTCAGATGATCCTTGGATATTTATCATACGGTTTTATGTATCACGTAATAAATCTACCACCGTGTCACGGTTAGTATGTGCAAAATTTCTCGGATCCGCGGCAGAAATTGCTAATATTTATTTAGGAGGTTAGGTCGGAAATCGGGGTGACGAAAAAAAAACACAACATTTTTTATCCTGTTTTAAAAAATATTTAGACTGTATATAGATCGAAGAAGAATTGACGGATTCAGAAGGCTGTGGTGTAAGAAGTTGGGTTAGAAATTGTAGTG
>JAFFZH010015861.1:24672-36195 GCA_018420115.1 Euura saliciscinereae | reverse complement strand
TTGGAAATAAAGAAAGTTAGCAAGAGTTGCAAAATGAGTTGGGCAGGGGGGGGGGGGGGGGGGGGCTCTATAAATTTTTTGGGACTTGTGCAGAATTTGTTCATCTGCAAACACAACCGAAAACGAACATGGTTGAAAACAGTTGTATTTTCACTCGCAATGAACAATAAGAGAACAAGAACAAAAGGCCCTGTACAAATTTTTTTGGGACTCTTGCAAAATGTCTTTATCTCCAATCACAACCATAAGAGATCATTAGTACAAAGTTGCATTTGCAATTATAATGATTAGCAATAAATCTAGAAAATGGGCCTCATAAAAAATTTGCGGGACCGGTGAGAAATTCGTTCATCTCCAATCACAACCAGAACAGAAACATGACCGGAAGTTGAATTCGTACTTTTGAGGAGGAACAAAGTAGAAAAAATTGGGCCCTATGCACGTTTTTTGGGACTTTTGCAAAATTCGTTCATCTCCAAACACAACCAAAAACAGACATGATTGCGAGAAAGTACCTTTCAGCTTGAAAGAAACAACAAATGAGTAAAGAATGGGCCCTATACAAATCTTTTGGGACTCGTGCAGAATTTACTCATCTCCAAACACATTCAAAGAACCCGGCTCGAAAGTTGCATCTGGAGTTATATTGAAAAACAAACTAAAAAGAAAAAAGAGGACAAAATGGGTCCTATATAAATTTTGCGTGAACTAGCTTGCGCAGACTTATGTAGGACCCGATTTTGATTCTTGGTCCTTTTAAATCCTCGAGACGTTGAACGGTGGCAGGATTTTTTAATTGTTTGGGCCTTATTTTCAGGTTCGTCTTACAGTATACCCTGCGCCGGTTTTCTACACAGACACACAAGTAAAAATCAGTTCTTACATACAGCCGACTCACGTAAGCGCGAGAATAATGCATTATGGGAACTGAACTGGGGGGACAGGTGTGCTCCAAATATTCCCCGTGTATAAGTCTTAGCCACGGCAAAGGTGGGCATTTTCGAGACCGTCGCAGTGTCTCCCCTCGACGAAAAAACCGAACTTGAAAAATTTCTCAATGCTTTTTTCATTACATTCGGTCGGAGGCACCAATGCAGGCCCTGGATCGGCTACCCCTCTATCTTCGAGGTCCCGGGGTCCCGTTGCGGATGTCTGTCAGAATATGGGACCATTCCGATATAAAGAATCAGAAGAGAAAGAAAAGCCAGCCCCCCCCCCCCCCCCCCGGCCGATGGGGTCAATCCAATATAAATCAGAACTTCCTAGGTTCTTGGGTCCTCTGTGAATTGGAATACTTTCGGGACTCTCTGTCACACACACATTTTTATTCGAGCCGTTTTCGAGCAGAGAATCCCAGGTAGTCCCCCGACTCCCCTTCAAGAATTCGATCTTTCTCGTTCGGGCCTTTGGGACCCTTCCACACACGAACCAACCGATCTCTACTTCAAGGATCTTTCGGGACACGGGACCCCGGCTTAGGGTCTGGGCCCGGGTCTAGCCGCTAGGTAGACGAGAACTGGATGTCGGTTTCGAAGCCTGTCTACCATAACTTACACAATAGGCTATGGGAATAAGACGAAGAAGGGAAGAAAAAAACCTCCGACCCGGAAATAACAATTTCAAGGTTATCCAAAATCGGTTCATACGCCCGGTGCTTAAGCAGACCGTTCGCATCGTATCCAACGATCATTCTTCATTTTCGTACACTTGGAATTTTCAAAACCTATTTGAGCAGCCAAAACACATTCGATTGATGTGAAATTGATATCAGTGACGTAGAAAAACTGAATGAAGGGGCTAAGAGTCTTGGATTTGCGAAAATCGAGACGTAATTACAGTTATTTAACAATATTGTTCTGTAATTCAAGCAAGTGCTGCCTCTCTCCACGAGGGGCAGCACTTCCTTGGGTTACAGAACAATATTGTTACACAAAATTCTAATTATGTCTTTCGATTTTCGCAAATCCAAGACTCTTAGGCCCTTCATTCAGTTTTTCTACGTCATTGATATCAATTTCACATCAATCGAATGTTTTTTGGCTGCTCAAATAGGTTTTGAAAATTCCAAGTGTAAATCAGCTTGCGTTTCACCTGAACTAGCCTACCAAGTACGTCCAGATATCATGTCAGTGGTTACAGTAACTCCCTAGAATTGAACGTTGGCGACCGACGTTTACGTATAGATCTTTAAGACAGATAATGTCGCGCTACTGTTTCGACATTTGGGCCTTAAGGCCTCAGAGTAGAGAAGTGATCGTTCGGCAAGGGGTGAACGTTGTAGAAGAACCTTGGAAACGGGCCAGATGGGACCGATATGGGCACGAACTACGTATATATACGTGTAGTTAGTACCATATGGGCAGGTGCCATAGGTTCGTTTACGCGGAAACTAACTGCAGCGTCGGGCAACTCAACGTCACCCATGGGCCCTGAGCCGCGCGGGATGACAAAATGAAAGAAAAGAAAAAATGAAAATATCCTCCTGTAGTGTGGTACATGGGTACAGACAGCCAGACACGCGCAAAACCATATACCGAAAACTACTCTGCCCTATGCAAATTTTGAATGCATTTTTTATAATGGCTCACAATGGGAGCATCCCCCTCCCTCTCCCTTTCGGGGACCGTTGAAAGTTAAAACCTGCTGCTGGATGCACTTTTTTTTTGTCAATTCTTTTTTTTATTTTCATTTCATTCAAAAGAGCTAGGTGCACTCCCTATATTGTACTTTGCAATTTTTATTTCTCTCTCTCTTTTTTTTTTTGCTCTGCACACTTTGTGAGCTGCGAGGCGAACGCGCAGTCGATATCAGAAACACGATTTTTATTCAAAGTTTATTTGTAAAGAGATAGTAACGAGTATAAATTGTGATAGTAACAGTTTGATTGTTGGTTTTTTGTTTCGTTGACGGTTTTGAAATGATGAAAATAAAGTTCGAGGGGGAAATTAAACTCAAGATTCAAGTCACAAATGATTTCTGAGGGTTGAAGTAATTCAGAATCTTCTTCAATTTAATTCAACGTCATTCTTTCAATTCAACTTCAACTTTGTTCAACTTAATTTATCCCAATGCAATTCAATTCTTCTAATTCAATTAATTTTATATAGTTTTGCCATCAGTTGTAGATAATTTACTCCAATTCAAGTAAATATCCGAATGAATACGTGACGCAGCAACAAACCGTTCAAAAACGTGGATCCAGACCCGGAAGACAAGACTAATTCAGAAAGCAAACGCAGAAGCCTTGAAGACCCTCAGGTATCTGAATATTTAAATCAATTTTTTTTTTCGTTTTTTATGATGATCCAGTTGATTTTTATTGATTCAGGTGAATTACGAATTAATTCATAGCCTATTTACACATCGATTCAACGAGTTATTTCCCCCTTGATAAAATTGGACGAATTGTAATTAGACTCTCGACAATTATATGAAAAATTTGCTCGAGTGATTCTTGAGTTTTTGAAGATTTTTCGAAATCGAAATAAAGTTTTTGTGGATTTCCAATCGATCAATCTATCAAGATGCATCAACTCAATTGACGAACGGTGATTAATTTTTGAGTTTCTGATTGCCGATCACTTATTATATACTTGTTAAAATTTGGAAAAAAAAATCGCAATTTTTGATTCAACGTAGGCTTTTTTCCGCTCAAATTTTCCAATGAAGACACATTCAAGAAAAAAAATGTTAAGACCGAAAAATTTAGGGCTAAAACATTCCCAACTTGAAGAAAAAAAAAATGTCAAATTTTCAGCTTTTGTCAATTCTAAAATATATAAAAATCATCGCGTGGTTTCAGGTATTTTCTTTAAGCCTGACATTTCCCGGTCTCCCAGATTTCCCTGGGAGTTAAAAATAAAAAACATATTTTTTTCCCCCTATATAATTTCCAAGAAATCCGACCACTCGATAATCGGTAATTTTTTTTTGGGGTGACGTGGAAGGGTAGTTATCGAAGCGTATATGAAACCGTGTAAAGAATAATACAAACGTTCATGAGCCCACCTGCCGCGGTGTTGAATCGACCGTATGAAATACATTGTATTCCTAAATTATGATAATTCGATTGTAAATATCTTGAAGATTCCATTGGGATCTATTTGTTAACAAGGAAACTAGGCATTTGGTCACGCTCGAGGATGCGCACGCTACAGCGTGCATAAATGCATACGATTAAACGACAGCACACACTAATCGTAAGTTCCTTGTGTCCGAAGATCGTGAAGTCCGTCACCGTGAATTATTGACTATTTTTTGAAAAAGCTGCGGTTCAAGGGAGACGATGCAGCTAGTAAAAAAGCTATTGGCCCTCGACCACAGAGGGTCACGAAGTGCTAACTCAGAAAACCGACTCACTAACTCGCGATCAGGTTCCAGAGGTGCTTTACACCTGTTTCTTTTTTATCTTTTCTTTAATAGCTACTTTTTCGAGTTTCTGTATTTCCCGTATGCCACAACAGGTGATCCTGTAGACACCGTCTTAGAAAATACGGTTAGAAATTAGGGTCAGGTTGATGTCTAATTCCTATTTGATAGCGCCGAGTCATCCACTAAATACATCAAACAAAAAAAAAAGGAACGTTCACTTTCCATTTTGTTTGGAAACTATTTTTGATCGTTCGATTTTTTTTTTGTAACTTTTGATGGATTTTTTGCGGAATAAAGACTTTATACCGCAACTTTGAACTTGGCGGTATAAAGTGCCACTTGCCGGAACTAAAACAGGCGTCAAAAAGTGACTTTTTAATGCCTGTGCCGTAAAAACGTAATTCTATCATTATTCTCCTCTCTCGTGTCTCTCCGGTAATTTCATCTAAAAAATTGTATATATGTATGTGGATGTTTCAGAAATGTTGAAGTGGACGGTGTCCCGGCCCCTCTCAACAGCGAGTTCGACTCCCCACGGGGTTCAACCGCCGAACCGTCCGCGTCGTCCCTTCGTTGACCTGTCTAACACGCCGCCAACCGGCCGAACCGGGGTTCAGGGCCAGGTAACAGGGATCCGGTCGACGCCCGCACGCCGACGGAGATGCAGGAGCCACGGTAGCGACTTGCGGACATATTTTCAGACGACCAAACCCAACCTCAGATCGGCGAAACGCCAGTCGATGTCGAGGGCCGCAAAAAACAACGAGAATTTCGAGAGCTTCTATCAGAGCACGCCCAGGGTCGACGCGGATATAGGGCCGCTGACCCTGTGCCCGGACATTTCGGGCAGGCGAATCGTCGCCAACACGCTTCCAGCCGATCCGACCTTCCTGGCGCCTAACGTGGGGACCAACTCCGAACTCCCACAGAATCTCATGAACGAGGCCAGGGCGAACCTCCAGTCACACGTGTCGGATTTTTTCCAACAAATCTCGCACGCCGCCAGCCCTGAAGACATGATGGAGGCCGATCCGGTCGTTCCTCTTTGTAAGAACCGGGTCTATTCGCAGAACTGCGACATACGCAAGGGCAAGTTCTCAGCGGACTTTTGCCGCACGCCGAATCTGCCGAAACTGGCGAAAATCGCGAAGCTTCACAACCGATGCAGGACTCCGTACCACTCCAAGGCCACTGGCCCAAAGGCCAAGGAGCCTCAGACGGTCGGACAAACGCCTCTGATCAACAGACTCACGCACTTGAAGCTAGAACACGAATTGGCCAGGTTCGAGAACGTGGACAACACCGTGACCGAAGTCCTCCACGGGGAAAAGGCCGTCGTGGCAAAATCGGTGGCCGAGATCCTCGCCCTGGACCCGGCCGAGAGACGCGCTGTGCTGGAGAACGAGAGAGAAGTGGACGAGAATCTGTACGAGACTATCGAACCCCAGACCAACCACAACGACAGCTCGGTATCGTCGGCTAGCCAACTGCTCGAAGACCCTTCGCCGATGTCCTGGGCGACGGGATCATCCCCGGGAGAATTCACCTTGAGAAGGCAGCGGGGGATCCGGAGGAAACGGACCGGCCACCAGCGAGACCTCGGGGAACAGGATTCTGGCGTTTTTAGGAAACGGGCGAAGAGAAGATCGGCGAGTTTGAGCCCGAAGAAGAGTCCAGCCTTCCGGGAGGTCAGTCCGCCCCATGAAATATGCGAGGCTATTAACCTGGAGGTGAATAAACTGGCGCTCGAAACGGACCTGGACGCTTCGTGCCAGATGAAGGTGGAATCGGTTGGGAAGAGCTCGTTTTGCCCGAGCTTCGACGACCCGATGACGGAGGAACATTGCAGAAAGACGTTGTCCTGGGATTTGGAGAGTCCCAAGTCGTCTATGAACGACGATTTTCATAGCTCAAAGTCGTTTCTCACCTCCGTTTCCGTCACTCCCGAAGCTCCACTGGTCGCCACGGTCAGGAGATGCCTGAAGTACAGTCCTGAGGGAGACGTAGAGAGGATTCCCTATTCTAGAGGGTCGATTGAGGTCGAGTTATCTTCACATGATGACCACATACGAGTTTGCGGTAAGTTCGCTTATCATCTTATGAGCACTTCTCTCGTTGATCATATTTTCGTATGTTGGATGAGTCGTACAACCAGGCTCACAGAGTATTAGGATGAGGATGTACATATATTGGTTCTCATCTGATTTCTGATAATTCGAGAGATAATTTGAATTCTTCTATCTAACAAAAAGGTCAAACAATATGAGATGTTTCGTGATTATCTTCAACACGTGGGACTTTCTTCGAAGTCTTCAAGACTCTCTCTAAACTTCTAAGGATGATTTTCAATGTTTAAAACTCAGTCATTAACGAATCAAAGTCTTCGAAAATCTATAATAACGTCTTTTACAATTTTAGTAACAAAAAAAAAAAAAAAAAAACTCTTATCGATCTTTATAATTAAATTAAAATGAAATTGATTTTGAAATATGTGACTTGTTTAAAAATCCTTCAACATTTTTTTTAGAAGAAGAAAAACTCGTGGAATTTTAAAAAATCATGTGAAATTTATTCATCCAAGTCGTGCTGATAAAAATGTCAAATCTTGTAAAAATGGATTATATTATCAGAAAAAAAAAATCCTTTAATCATCTAAAACATTTAAAAATGTTCAACACGGTGGTGAAACCCCTCCGTGTGGACGTTCCTGACACCGCTAGTAGTCAATAACTGAGCATGCGTCAGTGTCTTCATATACAGGGTTGAAGGCAAGCTCTATACGCGATGTGCCAGTAACCCAAAGACCTCTGCGGCATTTAAATATTCGGTCAGTGGGCCTATAATCATTGATTTAAGATATTTGTTATAATACAGCAAAGAGGAGAGAAAGTACTCCTCAAAGTCCGCGTCTTGACATCAGAGTCGTGTAAAGACCAAGAACGAAAAAAACACTATCTAAGCTCAACTCTCACAATCTTAAGCAACCCCTTCCTCCCTCAATCGTAGATTTTCATAGATTTCACTTTTTTACTGTCTCACACTATTCACCTCTCTCTCTCTCTCTTTCTTACTGTGTATGTGTGTATGTGTGTGTCCAGTGCTCTAATGTGCAAGTGTACGTGATATTTATGTACGTCTCTGCAAAAACGTCGCAATCGGAATGCGGGTAAGGGAGAAAAAAACCCTTTGCTGTAATCATTGAAATCATCATCACACACAAAGATCAGATGAGATTAAAAATGAGATAAATTTTAAACGATCTTTGCCTCAACCCCAAAACTCCGTTTCTTTTTTTCCTATACAGTATCAAAAGAATTTCTGAAAACCCTTCATAGGCGCATCAGATATAGGATTGTTTCCGGAAATGCTGCTGCAATCTTTATCAGGCCCGCCATGTTTGATGAGAAAAAAAAATGGCGTCAATTTGTTGTTTTTCGTATCTTCAGTTTGTTCCAAAATCCAAAACTCTGTGTGTTTAATTGTTCGAACCTCGAGTCCAGTTGGTTCGAATTGATACCCTCGGAATGATGGTTTGGGTCTGTTCATCTTGACTGTGCAGTGATAAGGTGCAAGGATTTGAAGAGAGCTTACGAAGGTCCTGTGCACGCCTACGTGAAAACAACCCTTAGGAGATCAGACGGTGAGATAAACGCGGTGAAGAGAACCGCGGTGCACAGGGCGACTCCTAACCCGGTATTCAACGAGACGTTGACACTGCCCTGGAACAACAACTGCAGCGGGAACAATCTTGACCCGAGATCATCGAATCTGGACATTGCCGTTTGGCACAGAGACCGAAGAGCGAGGTGAGTCGAAACTGTGAAATTTCATTCGATTTTGGTAGAATCTTAAATTTCAAGTTAAAATCCAGGGATTTTTCATCCGTTGCGTTGTGGGGAGGGGGAATCGATCCCACTAACGCAGGCGCCCGACGATAGCGGGCTCCACGTGCGCCACGACGAGGCGTCGCGGTTTCGAGACTGTCTGACCGTTGTGGTTCGGAATTTTTTTTTTGTTTGTTTTGTTTTGCTTTTTCCCTCCTCTACGAATTCGGTAAACGAGAAAGGATTTATTATTATTTCGGTTCCCAGACCGAGGGAGCGTATTTGGCTTCACGGATGCTTACACACACACTGTGGTATTTAACTAAATATTTTGTGTATTTAAATGCGTTCATGGTATAACACACAAGAGGCATGAATACAACGTACAGACAATTAACTACAAAAGACCGAGGTCTGTGTGTGTGTATATTGTACATAAACGTTTTTTTTTTGTCTGCTCCGTTTGTTTCAGGCGCAGTGAACTACTGGGCTGCATGACTCTACCTCTGCCTTTATCTCAGGACAAGGTAAATAACACAAAACAAAAAACGACTTATTTGAATAATTCAAATCCTATTCTAAACGCCCCATTGTGTGTTTCTTAAAAACGAGTGAGAAAAATTTTCGAGTGTGTTTATCCTAGTGAAAAAAAAAAAACGAGAAAATACGTTCATCGTTTGAATTAATCGAAGAAAACTCGGAGAGTGGTCCAACAATCGATATACTGACTCATCTCGTTTCTCTTACATAACTTCTGAACACACACACGTGAAGGGTGGATTTTTTTTCTGTAGTTGTTAGTCAGCCTCTGCAGACCTTTCGACTACTCTCGTGGTTTTGGGATGTTTTTTTTTCGATTCTTCTCTTTTTTTTTTCAGGGGCAAATTTTATGCTTGAATAAAACTTGCCCAGCTCCGCCCCACGTGTCGAGAGTGAGAGGCATAATGGTAATGGTAATGGTAATGCTATAACTATATCCTTATAATATTATTTAATTCAACCTCAAATTACTATACAACTGTAGGTACGACCAACAAGGTTCTCGTTAATTATACAATTTACCAATCGTATAGAAAATTACAATAGTTTTTGTGCGGCCACGTGGGCAAGACCTTCTCAAATAACCTTAGACCTTTCATGCCTTGATGACCAGGTGGAAAGTGCCCTTATAGAGTATAAATCACCCCCGCGTACTTCTCTATATGGTTCTGTAAGAACAACCGAAACAACGTGTGTGTGTGTGTTTTTCTTTAACGACATAAGTGAAGCCCGGAAGTTGGGGATATCAAATTCTCTACATTCTGATGACTTATTCACGAGGGAAAAGAGAAAGTGAAAAATTGAGATCAAGTTTTTGTAGAGACTTGATAGAGCTTTGAAATCAGTTATATTCATTTTGCACCTAGGACTGACTCGGAACGAGATATTAGCCAAAACGTGAAAGCAACTTGTTTAGGTTGACAGCCAAGCTGCTTTGTTATTCAGCGACTTCTTGGCTCTGTGTCTTTAGAAAAGTTGGTTTTATGAAAATCAGTAACTGAACCTTTTTTGTAGAGAATTTTGCGAGCTTTGAAATCAGTTATATTCATTTTTCACGTAGGACCGATTGGAAGCGAGATATTGGCCAAATCGTAAAAGCAACTTGTTTGGGTTGACAGCCGGGCTGCTTTGTTATTCAGCGACTTCTTGGCTCTGTGTCTTTAGAACAGTCAGTTTTATCAAAAACACTATCTGAACCTTTTTTGTAGAGAATTTTGCGAGCTTTGAAATCAGTTCCATTCATTTTTCACGTAGGAGCTACTCGAAGCGAGATATTGGCCAAAACGTAAGAGCAACTTGTTTAGGTTGACAGCCGAGCTGCTTTGTTATTCAGCCACTTCTAGCCTCTATGTCTTTAGAACAGTCGGTTTTATGAAAAACACTATCTGAACCTTTTTTGTGAAGAATTTTGCGAGCTTTGAAATCATTTCTGTCCATTTTTTACGTAGGAGCTATTGGAAATGAGATATTGGCCAAAATGTGAGAACGATTTATCTCCTTCCTTGTGTTTTTTTTTCTTGAACGATACGCGAAGACCGAAAGTTGAGAACGTAAAATTCCCTGTATTCTGAAGATCAATTAATGAGGACAAATGGAGGCTAAAAATTCTGAGATGAAGAAAAACAGTGGAGAAAAGTTTTTTTTCGTCTCACACATATCGTTAAACGTGGGCTTTTTCGTACGGCCTTGACCCCGCGTCATATTACCCCTCCGGCTCTCCCAGGTCCCAGATAGCTAGAGTTTCAGTATAGAGTTTTTTTTTTTTAGCGGGAGTACTAAGATACCTAGGGAATGTTATCGAAGTGTTTCAGTAGCGACGATGACGAGCTAGAGTGAGGAGTATAGGAAAGGTTGAAGAATCTGTGATTAATTGATAAGAAATTTAACAATTTTTCGTTCAATATTTTATTCTCAATGTCACTGTAACTATACATAACATTGAATCGAGGTTTTATATTCAATTTGTACGACTTCCTCGCACAAGGTCAAGGTCGGTAAGATTAAAATTAGTCGGTCAACGCGGTGCCTGGGCGTTGCAGTGCATTGAATTATTTCACCTGCATTCATTGATCAGTTGCCAAGTGTGTCGGTTGAGGAGAGAAGTTGAACGGGATTTAAATTAAAGACGTTTTTTTTTTACTCTAAATATGATCGTCGTTGCGATATATTGCGTTGCGTTCTTAGTGGCGGGAATTTTGTTGAAAATATTCGCCTGCTGTTGATGCAACAATAAAAAGGGGATTGATAACGATGAGAGTGAAGTTCTCAATTCCGGTAATGCAGTGAAGATATTAACGACGGTGTGAAACTGAGGGGATACAGTTCGTTCTTTAATTTATAATTTTCGTTAATCTTGTTCAGGAGGCAACATGGCATCCTCTAGAAGCCGGTTCGGGTCGGAATTCAAGTACACCTTACTCAGGGGTTTCTCAAGACTGTGGAGTAACACCACCGGTAACAAAAGACGCCGATCCAGATAACAATAACAGCGGGAGTGAGGATCTCACCTACCTAAGACACTTGGAACTTGAACCTATGGACCCATTAACTGGTCAACCACTTCATCCAGGTTTTGCTGCAAGGGGTGGAAAGACGCCGTGCACCACCACGAGGAAATTGACTAGGGTCAATACCGCCCAACAGGTATTTACAAAATATACTTTGCTATTTTTTTTTATCATCAACTTAAGGGGTTCAGTATCTTTGGAATAGTCGATTGTACGCGAAAAAGTATTGGAACCTTTTTTGTAGAGAATTTCACGAGCTTTGAAATCAGTTCTATTCATTT
>JAFFZH010015861.1:7222-24662 GCA_018420115.1 Euura saliciscinereae | reverse complement strand
ACCTAGGACCTACTGAAAATGAGATATTGGCCGAAATGTAAAAACTATTTCTGTAGGTTGACAGTTTTACTCCACGACTTCTTGGCCCTGTATCTTTGAAACAGTCGGTTTTACGTAAAAAGCTGTCTGAACCTTTTTTGTAGACAATTTCACGAGCTTTGGAATAAGTTTCATTCATTTTTCACGTAGGAGCTACTGGAAGTGAGATATTGGGGAAAATGAGTAACAATTGCTGATGGTCTCCGATTTCTCCACATCTTCTGAATGTCTGGGGTGTTTTGTTTTTCAGGTGATACCATGGGGTTTTTCACTGAGTTGGGGTAAGCCGCCAAAAGTTGAACGAGTTGATACTGGAAGTCCTGCAGAGAGAGCTGGACTAAAATCCGGTGACTATGTAGTCTTTATTGAGACAACGAACGTCGTAACGAAACCACGTGATGAGATACTAGGCCTCATTCAGGGATCAACGAACCAGTTATTACTCGAAATTTATAGAAAGGGTGGCGTTCAAACCACCCACAGACGAAGCACGGTCATTCTTCAGGGTCCGATTCAAGTCAACAATACTCCACACACAGTCACTTTCACCGCAGAGGTCGGTACCGGAGTTTTAGTATAGAATTTCATTTCTCGTTTCATCATTTCAGATTAAACTTCTCACAATTTTATCTTCAATACTTTCATTCAATCAAATTCCCACACAAAAAAAAAAAAAACAGAAGAAAAAATTAGCAAAAAATTATGTGATATGTAGTGCGATTGTAAAGTCAAAGTCTGATACCTTCTTTTTTTTCTTATGTTTAATCATGAGAATCAGACTGCGAAAAATTAGAAGCATCGAAGGCGGAGGGACACAATTCATAATTGTGTGTATCGTTAGTTATTTTATTTTCAACTATGTTTTTTTTTTTTCAATTTATTGTTTCGTTCAAACGATTTGTGTATAATTTTCATTATTATAATTATTTCAATCACTTATAGTTATACATATATGATATGTAATCCTTATAATCTTCAGACGTTACCATTTGATAATTATGTTATTTACGTTATATTCAATTATTATATAATCGATTGATTGATTGATTATATTACTATTATTATTATTATTACTATTTATATTCAAACTATCAACGATGATTTTTAGTTACTTATATTACAATATTATAATTATTTATTTTACATATACTTATATTACGTTGACTGAATACAAAAATATGCTTGTCAAAATTTTGTTACGACTGCTATTAATAATTATCAATAATATCTAATTAATCTTGTAAATTGTCTGTCACATCTTTTTTTTTTTTTACACATTATGTATATTATACGATTCATTATGATTATTATTATTATTTTTTGTCATAAAACGTGAACTTACGTTCAATTTTTTCAACGCATTATTAATATTACTTTAATTATTATTATTATTAATAATTGATTTTTAAAGCTGTGGTATACATACGACGACGAGTTATAGTGTAAAATTATTATAATTTCTTATTCGTTTTTATTTGACTTATTATTATTTTCTTTGTTGATTGAAAACAAGTTTTTTATTTATTGAAAAATCTTATTACATATTTTTTTCTCACCTTCATTCATTCTATTTTCACAACACCTATCGATGACACACGTCTTTACTTCAAGAAACATTTTTTTTTCGGACCCTAAAAGACGTCTTTATCATTGAGACGTCAAAAAGTTGGACATTCGTCGTCCATACGACAACTTTCAGTTCTCTGCTGTCTGGGGCTTTCATTTTCTTCTTCTTTACACTTTACACTAATCGCAACCTTCGCAGAATTAAATCGAATCAAATATCGAGTATTTGGCAATGTCCAGGCCTTTCCTAACGTGGCGCCAGACGCACCCCCAGAAGAAGAATTGGCGGTTCGCGAAACCCGCTACGTAAGCAGTTTAAAAAGTGGTCACACGAGGTTCACAGTACCCTTATCAGAGCGACGAGACATACTCTCGGCTGCCGATCACCAGATCCTCTTCCAAAATTTGGACGAACTTTTGAAATTGTCCGAGGAAATACAGGAGGCTGGTGGAGGCGTGGAATGCTATTTGTCAAAAGTTCCTAAAATCACAGCCATATACAGGAGGTACTTGAGCGGTTTGCAGAGGGCATGCTGCCTCCTGGTTGCCCTCAGACGTAACACCGCCTTCGCAAAACTTGCCTGCGAACCCGCTGTTCCTCAAAAAAGAAGACCGGATCTCACCGGGGTCCTTCTGCTCCCTTTGGAACATTACAGGTGCTGTTATCTTAACGCTTTCACCATTTTTCACCGCATGTGTTCATTGGAATGACGATTTGAATTTCATGACGAACCCTTCGACGACTCAATCTCAACACCGTCGAGGTTTATGGCTCTCGTTAAATACATGTCTAGCTGTAATAAATCCTTGAGAATTGAGACTTTATCTTCCCTTCCCCCTCGTAAAGTGATCCGATTTGCATTCCGAATAGTGATGACCTTGATCTAGAGGTTTTTTTTTGACTTTATTGGCTCCCGATAAGCCACGTGGCAAGCGTCACCGATCCCTGACCTGGTCCTGCAAAATATTTCAGAGAAATGACTAGACTGGTGAACATAGCGTGTCCGAAAAACTGTCGAGAGGCCAGAGATCTGGCCCAAGGATACAGAGAAGCTACAGCAAACGCTGGGGTAATGGAACCACCGCGAGATACCGGAAGGCCTTTGTTAAGTTTACAGGAAGTCGAGTCCAGGCTTGTATTCGCCAGGTGTAGACCGTTCACCTTGGCAATGCCGGGCAGACAATGGTGAGCAAACGTCTACCGCGCGTAGCCAGTTCTGATTCATTTCATCCTGCCTACGATTCTGACAAAGGATCTCTGTGAGATTTACTCAGGTTTTTTTTTTCTCTCTACATCCTTTAACGCAGGCTGTTCGGGGGTGCCTTAGCCAAAGTCGAGGGCCGAGCGCGTCTTCAACCATCTTGGGCACTGTTGTTAACAGATCTTTTAGTATTCGCAAGAGTATCTCGCGACAGGGTATTGTTCGTTACCGAGGAACCCCTCAGACTGGCCGACATCGCTGAGGCATGTTTCACCATTAGAAAACGCCCGACGGAATTCAGGCTTCAAGTAGCCGTTTCTCCCAACAGAATATCAGGCGATAACGGAAACGTCGAAAGCACCAATTATAGCGGAGGATGCAGCCCTCACGGAAGACCCAGGAGAAAAGTACTCATCCTGAGGGCTCCGAGCTCGGAACTCAAAGCTGTGTGGCATAATCTACTTCAGAGACAAATGTGGGCATTTTATTCCCATTGATTATCGCCAAATTTCGTCAATGTCCAATTTTGATGAACCACGTTTTCTCGTGTTCTAGAATTTATGTAAATACAGGCTGCGGAAGTACACCGGGACTTGCCAGTCCTATAGACAGCCCCACCACAGTGAGCAATTTTACTACTGCGATAGAATCGGTTGGGAGTCGTCAGGTACACATATAACAATCTCAATCCACGGACGCTTTCCTTTTACGATAAAAATTATCAAGATCAACACGATCCGGCGATTTGTTTGGCTCTGATCATTCCAACCGTAAAAGAAAAGCTATCTTGTCACTGATTCCAAACTTGACACCACCATTGTTTCTTCCAGGTGCAAAGAGTAAATCGGCAAATGGAAGAAGAGACGGACAACAGGTCTGGGGAGAGTCTGGACACGATATTGAAGAATTCTACCCAAAATCACAACCATTTAGCCCAGTGGGTGAGAAACTCTCACCAGATACCGCCTCCGGATACGGAAGGTCCTCTGGAGGAGTGGACGCTCGAAGAACTGGCGGCTCGAACACCGAAGGAGAGCAGCGCCAGACCGAGCCTGGATCACACCTCGGAAATGGAAATGGTGGCCATAAACTCGGACCCGGAACAGCAGAGCACGGCCTCAAGTGCGAGTCTCAGTACCATAAGGTCGAACAGTCTGACTGGTAGGAAGAACGGGAACCCCGCGACGATGAGGGACAATTGCACTTCGGGATCTGTCAATATTTGCAGAAGATGTCACAGGTGAGGATTCACCAGACAATTGCCGGGTCAAGGTAACGAGGTATTCTTTCAGGTCCGGATGTCCCACTCCGCCTCTGCCCCGAGATCCGTTCTCACCTTTGCCGCCAAAAATATCGGTGCTGCCCCCTACGCCCGAACTCTGCACCAGACATAGACTCCACAATGGTTTACACGACGGTTACAGTCGTACTAATAGTCCGAATTGCACACCCGTTGACGGCAACACAGAGGATGGCAGTGAGGACGATTTGGACTGTGATGGAGACGGAGATCTTCCTTACAGGTACAAATTCTCACGTTCTGGAGGAACTGGAAGGTTTCAGTTGAATGCAACGGGTTCATCGCTGTAATTGAGCCATTGGTGTGCTAAGATATGAAGTCTCACGAAGTCCCATGAAATGTCCCTTGAAATTTTTAGACGTTCTTAGAGTCCCATGAAGTCCGGTGAAGTAACGTGAAGTCTCATGAAGTCGTAGAGAATTCAATGGAGTCCTTTGAAGTCCTTGGAAGTCTTTCGAAGTCCCATGACAACTTTAAAGATTTAAAGTCATTTCTTCAAAGTGATCAACCGTTTGTTACGTTTATTACATGCTTTGGCATAGACTGATCCTCGACAATTTGTGTCTCTGGACTGACTGAATATACTTCTTCAGCATCGATGTCTGCAGTTCGATTCGGTCCACTGATTACTACGTTTTGAATCTTTTTCAATCCATTTCGTACACATTGGAAGTGAGAACATAATTAAATCACTCCAAAGAAAAACAAAAACTTGAGACTGTTAAGAAACGTTCTTACTTCTCGGAAATGAATGTATCAACGATACGTCACTGAAAAAGGTATTCGACTTGGTTTTTTTCGCAGAACCTTGCGAAGGTTTGGTACCATGAGTAGTTTGGACCAAGACGACGACCTGGACGATCAGCCCGAGGACGATAATCAGGACACAGAATCGCCTCCGTCTGGTCTGAGAGCGTGGACGGCCAGGGCGGGAAATTACGTCGTCAGTAAAATGGCCCTTCTGGAACAACTGGGCGAGGTTGTCGGTGGTCATTTATTGCATCCTCCAGTGCCTCCAGAAAGGACAGAATTTTCACTAGACCCGAACGACGACGAGGGTACGACTTCGGGGGCGACTTCGGGCGACGATATTTGGGGAACCCCTACGTCCGGGGGACCAGACGACGAAAGCTTCCCTACCAGTCCGGTAAGAGAAAAGAAAATTCTTCCCAAGATTATTATTACGATAGTGGTTTGAAGATTGTTGAAAAGATTTTCTGCAACGCTAATGCCAAATATTTCATAGTGCTGCAAATAGCCCGAAGTTCCCAATGTACAGAGTGACTTTTTTCCGGGTCCGGATGAGGCAGGGGCTTATCACTGCTGATGCTCCGCCCCTTGCTATATCACACCGTCATTAAAATCTAACTTTATTGGTCTGGTAAGCCCCTCCCTCGTCCTGAACCGGAGAAAACTCACCCTGTATATAGAGAATAATTTTTATTCTGACGACTGTTTGAATGACTAACAAAATGTATAGTTTTTTATCGCCATTTTGGATTTTGGAATCCTCGTATGATCAAATTTAGAATAAAAAAACTGTAGGGTCCTAATTTTTGTGCAAATCAGATGATTTTCAGAGTTTTTGAGCACAAGTTGATTAGCAATGTCCGAATCTGTGAGACTTGGGAATATTTTTATTCTCATTTTTTTTTCATATATTGGACTCTTTCATCATGTTTGGCTTATAAATGGAATGGCTTTCGAGTAAAATTGAATATTGTGTTTCCATGTCTCATATGAAGCCGTAATTTTTGTCAGTGATCGCGTCGACAGACTCGAAGACGGACTTTGTTCAGTGTTCTTCTTTTCTAGAAGAATAGTTTTGCGGGTCATGTCCGCATTCGGAATAAGCTTACACATGCACGCTTTTCGCCTATACGCATGAATATCTGCTTGCCCTCTGTTTGCAAAGAATCAATAGCCGAGCTGTGCCTGAACTTCCATAGCCGCCGTCTTCCAACGCGAGTGGTAACGCGTCCGGAGAGGATAACTACGGCCTCAACTTGGCAATGGACGAAGATCAGGACCTCGACGTTGACGGGGGCGACGGTATCCCGTCGATAAGTATGGACCAGCTACTCGGCGGCAACGGCGTCAGCTCACTGCGCTGTTTCATAGCTCGAAGAAGACTGGAACCGCTCCTGGAAGAGGAGGTCGATTCCCCGGTCAACGGAAAGCAGCAGGTCGGGTGGTGGTGACAACGATTTAAAACCGATCCCACAGTCGACTCAAACGACAACAGGGACTGCGTTACCGACAGGGAATTAAACTTCGCTAAACTGAGTCAAGAGGACGTTGAATTCAAGCGGAAGATATTAGACCTCCACCGAAAACTGTCTCGCGTCGACGACGGGAAGATGAGTTCCGGGTCGCCGTCAAAAAATCAGAACTCAATCCACAGACGAGCTGAGGTACCAACGTCGCCGAAGGGCTCGTTTACTAGAGGCTACGCGAGGTCTGAGGAGGTTAGGAATTTTGGCGGGAGTCGATCGGAGGAGGGTGAATCCGAGGAGGCAAAGACCGGCGAAGAAAATAATTCAGAGTCAAGTAGCGCGACTAGTCACTCACTGATCAGACGACGAAGTATGAAACTTTTGAGTTTTCTGAGCGGCAAATCGTCGGATAGATCGCAGGAAGAACAACGATCTGCTAAATTGTTGAAAAGGTATACGCCGGTTGATAATAACGATCAAACTTCGCATAGTAATAAAACACGTCATAATACAATATCGATTCACCATACGTCCAGAGATAGAAGATTTTGGAAATTGAGAAATCGCAGAAGATCGAGTTCTGCCTAAAAACAAAACGAACATCACACACGACAAAAAAAAACGAGTTGTACAGAAAAAAAAACGAGTTTGTTAAATATTAATTAACGAAATTATTCAATCGTTGTCTCTCCATGAAAATTGGCCTTCCACAATGAAAGAAAATTGAAAAAAAAAAAACACAGTTGTTCTTGTTATTAAAAAGAAACGAAAGAAAGAAAATACATTTTATGAATTTTACAATATATAAGTAAGAATATTTCCAGTAATTATTATTATTGTTATATTATTTGCTTTAGTCTATTATTATTACTATTATCATCGTTATTATCAGCTCTTCATTGAATTATATAGTCACTTCTAGAATATTGTCGATAAACCATTAAAAAAAAAGTATAACTATTATACTCCATAGTAGATATAGTCATACACCTAGTAGTGGACAGAAAGTTGATAACGGTATTCAATTAGAAGGAGAAAAAGAGAGATTATAATTATTCAGACACGTTGTTGTTCCTCATGAGAAAATAGACGTAGTTATGTATTACAATATATATAATTTAAAAAGAAGCGAGATACAATGAATAGAAAAATAAAAGTAGAAAATTAAAAAGAAAACTGGAGATCGTGCAAGGGTACATACAAGTGGCGCCACTAGAATTTTCCTAACTGGCGGAAATCTGATCCAACGACGCGATACTGGTTTAAATTTTACCGCCATAGCTGGTACACATACGGCCAGTAGTCGATGAATTGGCGCTGTAGTCAATTTTACGCACGGTCTCTGTACATAAATACCTAATAGACTATTCCACGCTTCTGATTGACGATAATAATTGAGAAAAATCTTAGTTACCTATAAAAAGGCCTCTAGAATATCATTTACAAATTCGTCATGATTATATTATAGAAGGTTATAAATATTTCTTTCAATCTATTGTTACATTATATTATAATAATGAATTAAAATCTAGGTCCGCACGACTGACCCAAATGCGGTGAAAAAAAAATATGAAAAACGTCCTTTAAAAACTATATTCTGTCGTGCAGTGCGAGATTCGATGATAAAAATTGAATTAATAAATTAATCGACGAAAACGTTGTGAATGGATTGAGAAGAATTCTATTGAAAAAAAAACAAAATTAACGATAATCGTTACAGTAGTTTGTGAAATAGCTCAATGAGAAAAGAAAATGAATGAAAAATAAGAATAAAATTATATTATTATTTGTTGAATGATATTTTGATTATTGAAAGAAACCAATTAAATATATTTTTCAATCGTTTTTTATTAATTTCTATACGTCTAATAAGATTGATTGTTTACAAAGATAGGACAACATGAAAACTGATATTGATCTACAAAGGATTGTCCCATTTTAGTCTCAGTTGTTTCTTGATCGTTTCCTTGTCCAGTTTCTTCCAATCTTTGACGTACTCGTCTAGGGCGTCTATTCGTTCTTGGTCAACCTTCACTTTATGAGTCACAGAGAAAGTACCATTCTCGTGTAAATAGGTACCGTTCAAATCTCCGTCCTTTGGCAAACCGTCCGGACATTTTATCGGCGTTATTCTAACCAGATGTTTTATTCGCCAAAGACGAGCGTTCATTTCTGGTATATTTTTAACTATCGCAATATCGCTTCTCTGAAATCGATAACAAGAATTAAATCAAAGGAACCGAAACAATCAACGGTAGGGTTTCGCGAATGCAACTGATAGAAGTATCGGCCATGGAATTTTTTTTTTCTGAATACTGTTGAAAAAAATATGTAATCGAACCTGGTTGATTGTCCAGATTCTACCGTGAGTTTCCCGCTATGCGGGCCACTCGGTGCACCTGAGGCAGGCAACCGTACGTACGTCCCATAAGAATTAGCACGTGCCGTACGTACGGTTGCCTATTTCAGGCGCACCGAGTGGCCCGCATAGCGAGAAACTCACGGTATATACAGACAAGAGCTATAAAAATTGATAACTCTTACAATTTTCAATATTTTGAGACGAAATTTGGTACGTATGGTCAGAGTACGCTACCGTATGCAGAAAAAAATCTACGAATATTTGCGACCGATACTTTTGTTATTTTTGCACCCCGAGTCTATTGCGTAATATTCGAAAGCGAACCGAATTTTTATTGTGAATGGTAAACGTCGTTTTTTTGCCTGAATATGAGAATCAAAATTGTGATAAATATGAATAAATGAAAAATTGACTATTTTTCCTGTTAAATTTTTTCATTCTACTTCTTCAACGATAGTGAGATAAATAAATATTGATAAAAACAAAAAAGCTTGATCGGTTATTTCACCTTATCATCTAGACGTAGTTCGGTGAGGATGTTTTTTTCCCACCACGGGTTACCTTTGAACGGTTTTATCCTCTGTACTTTGAACAGTTTCGTCGGTTCTACTGGAGGATCGACGTGGTCCGGTGTTCTGTAACGATAATTTGTTTCGATTTATTAGTCTGCATCGTTGTAAGAAACTAACCTAACCTCTACTCACTTTGGGTAATAAGTAATGTAGTCGTATTTTACACCTGGAGCACCTCCGAATCTTACTGCTCTCGCGTAGTGACGGACTCCGCCCAACAACATCCTCGACGCAGTCGACATTGCGAATAACAGGGCGAATTGATGAAATAAGTCTCGGTTATTACCGTTACAGTCTAACAGATCCCATTCGGATTTCAATTATCAGCGATACAGTCATAGACTAAAAAGATTGAATGAGAAACGACGGAGTTATTTGGATTTTGGCAGAGTTCGTTGCATGTGTCGCTCTCTAGCGGGAGACTTTTAGAATAGAGATGGCCGATTACGATTCGATTATCGCGCTAATCGATTAGTTGCATTCGATTAATCGATTATTTGAATCGATTAGTCAGTCGTTCGATTATTACTACAATCGATTATTTTCAGCCGATTATCGATTCGATCATCATATGATAACAAAAAAATTGTATAACGTGACAGAAAAAATGTTTCATCTTAAAAAAATGCTGATTTAAAAAAAGAAAATGTGATATACAATATGAAAAAAAAATTATTCTCAATTGAAAAAGGAGATTGGTATGGTGTAAAATGAGTTTGATATTAGATTTTGTTCACACGCTTCATCGCATACCCTCCAATAAACGCATTTTTTTCATAATCGATTAATCGATTATTGAGGAAATCGATTAATTTTTCGCAATTAAACGATTATTATAATCGGGACGTTTCCGATTAGCCGATACATAGCAACCGATTATCTACAGCTCGATTTCTATCTCTATTTTAGAACCATGATGTACAGGGTGAACGCCTCCTAACTGAACAGTCTGAAGTTGGCTAGAATCGAGAAATTGAGTTTTTAGACAGTTGGTATTCGGTTCAGAACTGTGTGAAAGGTTTTTTCTTGATTTCGGCCAATTTCAGACTGTTCAGTTAGAAGGAGTTCACCCTGTATATTGTCAAGGTTACGGCTTCCGATTAGATAACGACACTGTCGCAATGATAGACCCTACGAACTCTTTAGGCTTCAATCTTGGTCCACTTCCATATTACGGCGTAAGGGCTCAGTTACACAGAGCGCGTTGCGTTACGCTCCACATGCAATGACCTATGGGAGAACAGTTTTACCAAGAATCTAGAAGAAGGTCAGCACCTTGATTGGCCAACCGTCATGACGCGTGACTTGCCGCGCTCTGTGTAACTGAGCCTTGACGCCTCATTCCACTTGCTTCATGAGTCTCCAAGAGTCAACCTTCTAAAAGTCAAATAGTCTTGGGAGTAACATGAAAGACGTAATTTATTGGTTCTTTCCGTGAGATCCGACCAATCATATGACTTTAGTGTCTTAGTCGTGCAAGATATCTGATTGTGTCTAATTATTTCAGATTTTTCTATTTTTCATAGTAAGTAGAATATATTATTGGATAATTTTGTAAAAAAAAATATTTGAAAATAAAAAATCAAAACAAGTAACTCGTTTTTTTTTTTAAATGAATTTGGAATTTCATAAACACACGAGACTGCGAGAGGATGAATTTTAGATAAATTCCAATTGAGAATGTTCTCAAAGAACGATAGAGTGACCACTAGGTAAGCGCTAGTGTCGAATCTAGGGAATATTTGAATTTTCAGTTTCAATAACGCAAAACCTGATGTTACATTTTAAGTTTTTAACGAGTAGAATAGAAACAATTCCATAAAACCCTACAATTCCTGACAATATCAGCGATAAATACGATAAAAGTGTTTTGTTTCTCCTACCGGCGACACTGGCGCTTACCTAGCGGCAAGCAGAGAACTGCGATTGAGAAAATGGTCAATTTTGTATATCGACTCTACGCCAATGTGCGCGAGTCTGGCGACGCGTAGGTCGTACGAACCTGCCAAAAAGGGCTATAAAAATGAAAACTGTATAGATATACATGTTAAAAGACGGTTTATTTTTTCCCGTTGTGAAAAATTGTCAAATAAGTGTACAAGTGAGAGAGAAAGATAGATTTATTGTGGCGTAAATCGGGGGTACTGGTACGCACAGTACCAGGCATCGGGATATTGCTGGTGAAATAAAAAAACGTGTATATATATATATATATGTATATATATAACATAGAATATCAAAAGACAAGATAAAATAAAAATAATAATAATAATAGAGTAAATAATAAATTAAGGAACTAGAAGATATTTGTAATGATGCCGAGTGAGCTTAAAAACAAAATATTAAATCTACAAGAAAGATTGAGGCTCGAAAATGAGTCTGACAGACAAAATACTAACGTAGGTGTTCCAGGAACTGGCCTACCGCCGTCATCCCCGGGCCTCGGTACCAGCCCCGCTCCACGGAGACCCAGGCAACGTAAGATTATCAAATTTATCAATTACAGCCAAACCGACACGATCCGATCCGGTCCAAATCCCCAGAATCCGTATCTTGAAGCCGTTCAAAAAAGATATTTTTAGGTTAGGTTGCCTCAACTCCCCACAACCACATTAACCCAGCCTTTTTGAGCGGCTATATCGCATTATGAACCTTTTCCAAACGTATTGACTCTTGTCGATGCCGCAGTGATGGATTCCGGCACTCCGACTCGGCCCAGGCGGAACCTAGACCTGCCGATTCAGCAGATGCTCCCGCAGCGAACGCAGGATAGCGAGTTCGACTCGAAGCTCCAAGAGATAATGAAGATGAATGGAATCCTTAGTATAAACGGTCAGAAGTATCAGACGGACATGAAAGACTTGGAGCACTTGGGTGAACTTGGTAACGGAACGTGCGGTCACGTGGTTAAAATGAGACACAAACCTAGCGGAGTTGTTATCGCGGTTAAACAAATGCGGAGATCTGGTAACACGGAGGAGAACAAAAGAATTATCATGGATTTGGACGTCGTACTGAAGTCCCACGACTGTCCGTACATCGTACAGTGCTTGGGGTGCTTCATAACGGAGTCGGATGTCTGGATATGCATGGAACTCATGGCCACTTGTCTGGATAAATTATTGAAACGATGCAGACAGGCCATTCCCGAAGAATTCCTCGGCAAAGTCACCGTCGCTGTAAGTTTTACACCTCGATATTTTCCAATAGCACGATTAAATAACGCTCGCCCTATTGCGCTTCCGAATTTCACTGTCATATACGCAGGTTGCGCCGAGAGACAGCGGAGGAGTGAAAGAATCCGTTTCTGTTTTGTTGTCATGTGAGGTGACGATGATTTATGTGAATAATTTAGGCCTGAAGGGATTTTGGTTGATTGAGATGAACGGTTTTTAGATCGATCGGAGACGAAAAGGAGAAAATGCTTGTCTTATTTTCTTAAGATTGTATAGCGTTATCTTTTTATTGATATTAATGGGTTCGGCCGGAATTATAGAGGTGATACGGGCTTAGATATTGTGGAGGAATTTTTACAGCACTCGATAATTACGAGAAATATATTTCAGAAACAATTTTCATTACGTGTAAGCGTGAGATTCTCCATTTACGTCAAATGTATGTTTGATAAAAAAATAAGACATACGTTACGTATTAAATTACTCAAACATTGCTTTCGCAAATGATACTCTAGCAGTTTTTTTCTCTAGTGTAATTTAAGATTCAGAATTTGATACAAACACTGTTTCATCCGATGTGTTCAACGTATCGAAGATTGAATTTTACACCAATTGATCAGTATAAATACGGAGCTGTCAAAAGTATCTCCTAGATTAAAATGCTTTGCGGTAACATCTAAAGATCCATAGACACTCAATCATTACTCATACCTAGCATACCAGTTGAATCCAAACAGGCTCGCTAAACTCATACATGTAAACGCACATTTATGTATAAATTTCGTATCACATTGACATTGTCGGTTGAATTTTTTGTCGCATTAACATTGGGATTGAATCAATCGACACATCGAGGCCATGAATCATTTTTGTGTCGCATTATTGGATGAATTTTGTGTCAAATTGACATCATTGGATGAATTTATGTCACATTGACATCATTGGATGAATTTTGTGTCACATTGACATCAATGGATGAATTTTTTGTCAAATTGAAACCGTGAATAAATTTTGTGTCACATTGACATCATTGGATGAATTTTGTGTCAAATTGACACCGTGAATGAATCTTGTGTCACATTGACATCATTGGATGAATTTTGTGTCAAAGTGACACCGTGAATGAATTTTGTGTCACATTGACATCATTCGATGAATTTTGTGTCGCATTGAAAACGTTGGTTGAATTTTATGTGGCATCGACGCCATGAATGATTTTTGTGTCGCATTATTGGATGAATTTTGTGTCACAATGACATCACTAGATGAATTTCTTGTCAATTTGACACCGTGAATGAATTTTGTGTCAATTGACAACGTTGGTTGAATTTTATGTGGCACCAACGCCATGAATGATTTTCATGATTGGCCTTGGATAAATGTTGTCTCAGATTGATGTCGTTGGATGAATCTTGGTGTCATATTGACATCGCGAATGAATTTTGTGTCAGATTGACATCTTTGGATGAATTTTGTGTCTCATAATCGAAAGAATGTCGTTTCTCCCTAAGAATACAATTGCCGCTATTCCCTTTCTTTTTAATGAAAAATTCTTATTCCATTATCATTGGATGTTCTTTGACAGACAGTGAAAGCGCTATCGTACCTGAAGGAAAGTCACGGAGTTATTCACAGGGACGTCAAACCGAGTAATATCCTACTAGACGAAACGGGGGGTGTAAAACTATGCGATTTTGGAATATCCGGTCGCCTGGTAGACAGCAAAGCAAAGACCAGAAGCGCCGGATGCGCGGCATACATGGCGGTGAGTTCATCCCCGTCACCCAAATTCAACACCTTCTCTAAACTCTACCATTTCCTTAATCAGCCCGAGAGAATAGACCCTCCGGATCCGACCAAACCCGACTACGACATACGAGCCGACGTATGGAGCCTGGGAATAACCCTGGTGGAATTAGCGACCGGAGTTTTTCCCTATCGAGACTGTAAAAACGACTTTGAGGTGGGTATCGACGCAGCCTAGCTTCCACGCTCCGGGACTCTCACGTCGATTCTTATGTTATTCAGGTTCTGAGCAGGGTGGTTCAAGACGAGCCTCCCACCCTGCCGTCGGACACGACTTTTTCCAAAGAATTTCGCAGCTTTGTTAACTGTTGTTTAACTAAGAACTACAAACATCGACCCAAGTATCACAAGCTGCTCGAACATCCGTTCCTAAAAAAACACGACTGGCATCAAGGCGAGAGCCAAGACTCGTCGTCGCCCAGTTCAGACTCGCAGTGGTTCATCGCGATCATGCGACAATTGGAGCCAAGGTCGGTAATTAATTTTATCGACAAATTATCATAATTTATTTTATCCAGAAACAATTTTTCATTTAAATAATGCATTTTCTGTACAAGAAGTTGTAAACCTGTACGAAAATTAGTTTGATTTTTTAAACCATGGCATGAATATTTCCCCCCCGACTAATATAGTAATGTTTGGTTTGGTTTGATAATAACTATAATCCGTTCAGCTATACCAAAAATTTGTAGGGATATATTAAATATTCATTTTAATCGTTGTTTAGTTAGATTTTAGATTTTTATATAAATAGTGTTGTTATTATTACTGTACTTACAACAACAACAAAAAATCGCGTTTCTTGCATCTAAAAAATATTAAATTCGCATCAAAATCCCGAACAAATTTATTACCAACAACAACAACAACAAAAAAAAATTCTTACTTAATTTGTCGTCATTCACTTAAACGTTTGCGTGCGTGTTGAATTGTGTTACAGCGTTGAGCTTGGGGGAGGCAGCGCAGCGTAGCATCCCCCCGTCTCTCACTCCCCTTACCATTTAATTATCCATCCTTAAAGTATCCTATTAATTCCTAGAAAAAAAAAGAAAACCAACAAAAAAAAATACAAAAAAAAAAAATATATCAAATAAGCCAAAAATCTACCCGATTTTCGTTTCGATTCGCCTCCCAGTTGTTTGGTTTGTGCACGCGCCTGTTACACACCCCACCCTACAAACCCCATTTATGGTAAGCATTTGTCTTTATTTATTCTCTTTATTTCGTTTATTATTCTATGTAGTGTGTTTATTATCGTTATTATTATTATTATTATTATTATTTGTTCTATAAAGCTGGTCGTATGAATCGATTGAAATGATTTATTTATTGATTATTAGAGTGTTCTTTGTCTTTGAGAATTTTGTATTCTTTCAAATATCCATGATCAGATATTCTACTCGTAGATATAATATCCTTTGATCCTTCTATCTTTTGCATGACTTTTTCATTATTTATTCATAACAACAACAACCTTCTAACTCACTCACCGATTTCTCATGTATTCAATTAACATAATGTTTTAGATGTTTTTTAGGATTTGTAAGGTCAAGGAGAATTAAGTTTGAAAAGATACGATAATTAGTTATCGTATATTACAAATATATAAAGGAAAATATACTATCCGCAGAATTTCGACGAGATGAAATAGCGGAGGGTGTAATAGAATCAATTTTTAGTGATACGTACCTACATAATTTAGTTGCAGACCAGCGGGAGGTGAACCGCCCCGGATATCGGGTCACGTGTCCCTGAAGCAAACAGCACATCTTAGATCACATTCTGAAGTACCGGCATTCCTCAGAAGCGGCGTTACCAAAGAGTTGAAAAATTCGAATTTTCTTCCGTTCCACCAAAGAACGAACAGCGAAAACGGTTCAAATTACCTGCCGTACAGTCCCTACGTATTGAGGAGAAAAGAGATGACGACCAACAGTGCATTATTACCTCCGCAAATCAACGCCTCAACAACTACCAAAGAAACTGTAGACCGACTAGAACCTAGCGTCACAAAAAATACCCGTACATTTTCTCCGTTCAGACAAGAATCCAGAGACACGTTGAGCAAACCAAACCATGATATCAATCCCACGAATGGTCAGGGCAGATCTTACTCTCCTTTTCGACAACACGAACACCAGGGAACAAACCGACCGTACTCCCCTTTCTCGCAGAGACTGGAGGAGAGGGACGGTAGCAGAGACCGTTGGCAGGGGGTGTCGCGGTCGCTCAGTCCCTTCGCCAGAGACTACTCGCCCTGGAGAAGGGAGAACGTCGATCCACCGGGGGTCGTGGTTCAGCCGACGGAAGACGGCGGAAAATATTCACCCTTCATGCAGCAGAGGGTCAGACATCAGTCGCCTCAAACTCACCCACCGATACAAGATATTTACGGGAGTCCGTTGGTCAGTCGAAAGCGGTAAGAATATTTGAATATGTGATTTAATTTGATTTCCATGTGAATTAATAATTCTATTTTACAGATTTCCCTCCGAACCACCTGCCCAAGGTTCTACTAGTCCGCAATTACTAATTTCTCGTTACGCGCATCAGCATCATCAAAGAAAGCAAGAAATATCTCCGCCTATGCCCCAAGTTCAAGGCGTGTGTAAGGAATCGGCTAAAAAACGTTTCGCCTCTTACGTCAGGCTGAGACTCGGCAGCGACAGAGCTCCGTCGCCGGAGCCACCGCCGAGACTGAACCGCGGGGAATCCCCGCTGGCTCTGAGGCGTAACATCGGCGATCAATCGTCGCCTTCTTTTTCCAGAAGGTAAAATCGCCTTTCGAGTATTTGGTCGTTTAAATTGTGTCAAGTTTGTTATTTTACAGGTACGTTTCGCCGTCACCTCCCCAGCCACCGCCTAGAAGACTTTCGGAGAGTAATTCCGTCCCCGGAAGTCCGCAACACTTTAGAACTCGCCTGCGTTACACACCTGAGCCGCAGAGGAGGCCGCCGCCTACATAACACGATACGCTAATGAGACTCTATTGTCTTTTATCAGTGCCATACAACACACGCTATACTGCTCTGCCAATTTTTCTTTGATATCACGCACATGAGTTTCTATCATCGTCGGAACCAGATTTAAGTTTTTTTTTTTTTGTTTTGTTTCTACTCGAACGATTTTATTTTTCGACTAAACTGGAACTAATGAAATTTAAATCCGAGTCACTGGTTGTGCGAACGTGTGTTGATTAAA
>JAFFZH010015859.1:21032-43346 GCA_018420115.1 Euura saliciscinereae | reverse complement strand
TTTTTTTTTTTTTTTTTTTAAATTAATGACAACATTCGTATATATTATATGTACTGTATTCCAGAAACTAAGAAGAATTTCACAACTTTTTGGCTCTCGTAAAGTAAAGTGAACTAAATTAAGACAGAGGAGATATAATTGAAGAGATATCATATACGAAGAGTAGAAGAAACGAATGAAGTTATTCGTTTTATTGATATAATATATAGTATATGTATACCTACTGTACATATGTATACCTACTGTATACCACAGTATATACACATATGTTTGTTTAAGACAGCAGATGTGACAGTTCCTACTCTTTTTCTTTTTTTTCTTTCTCTTTTCATTTCTAAGCATCGTATGCGGGGGTTCAGAAGAACCGAGGCTCACATCCCATATACAGTGTGGCCTGAAACAACTGTAGGCGATTTTAAACAGATGTTTTGTAATCTTTGCAATCTCTATGTAATCTTTTGTAAACCTTGCCTCCTATTGTAATCTTACTGTAATCTTTCTCTAATCTCTGCAATCTTTATGTAAATCTCTGTTAATCTATTGTCAAATTCTAGTAGAAGACCACATTTCTCACTTCGCTTTTGAAAATAGAGAAAAATTTCACTCTTCCCAGAGATTAAAGAAAAAAAATATATGTAAAATACTAATTTTCCAAAAAGTATAAAATGCAATGTAATCAATTGTTATATAAATTCTGACCGTTGTTCAATTTTACTCACGTTCTAAAATGGCTAGTTTTTAGTTCGTTTGTTTTTTTCTCACCGTGTATGCACATACTTTATTATATATGCTTGACTTAAACCGCCCTATATTATGTATTACATATATAGCCCCTATACAGTTTTATCCTTACGACAAATTCACCGCGTGTGAGGATTGAACGAGTATGCAGTAAAGCTTGTGTATAGAGCAAAGACCAGATGCGGTCTTGGGAGTATTAAGAAAAATTTATTATCCATCTTGAGCGTACAAATAACGCAAATCAACTGAAACTGTCAATTGAAATAATCTTCTGTCTTCCCTAAACAATATTTAATCATCAATATTATATGGACAATCATGTGACATTTTAGGTTCTTGTTTTCTGAAAAAACTAGATTTTTGTAAAAAAAAAAAGAGTGAACATAATTTTAGTTTATTAATTTTTAACTTTGCCCCGGTCTCCCCCCCTTTCTCCCCATCGTCGATGATTAAGCCGTTGAAATAATAATGACATCAGTACACAACTGGCTATAAACGCAATCCATCATCAAGCTGAAAGCTTTCGAAGGGTAATAAAACAAAAGGACAACAACTAAACTAAATAAACACGTAATGGTATAATTGTATATATCGATGCAGTAGTAAAAGGTTTACGTCATCACAGTCATTGCTGCTGCAGAACTGGATGGCCTCTGTCGCATCTCTTTTTCGAGCAAGCCAACTGGCCATAGGTAACTTATCGATCGTTTTATTATAAAATACCTACTGTATATTATACCAGAGCTACGTTGATGACGATGTTAATTCTAAACGTTAAACCATCATCGCTCAAAAAATTCGATGTATAATTGCTTATTGATTATAATTAAACTCTTCTCAAAGTTAATTAGTGATAAAAAAAAATTAACTTCGTATTCATTGCGATCACGGAAGTTTACGTGAACGTACATAACGTGGAAGCTAAAAAATCATTTTTGTGTTGCTGCTGACCCCACGTAACAGTTTAGACTCTTCTAACGATGATCACATTTGCTAGAGTTGGAATAGAAGCAAAAAGTGTGATATGAGAAGCTAAAAGCTTCTGTCTAATAATGCCAAGAATTAATTAAACATCTTTTTTTTTACCTGGATTCGTTGATGTATACAGTTTGAACGTACATTTGCTACAAAGTTACTCAACTGGTAAAGTAAATTTTTGTTAAGTTGACGAAAATCCATCAATTTAATAATATTAATCCGTTTTATTGAATTCATCCACTCATATTTGATGATTTTTTTACAACAGTATTGAGACTTGAAAAATACTAACGAAATATGGGGTAAAATTAAAATAATTTAATATAGACTCTATAGAATTTAATATAGAGATTTATTAAATTTAATATAGACTGAATTTTAATTAAAAATTCAATTGAATGATGATTAATTTTTCACTCTTCACTCTTCAAAAAATATTGAAATTGATAAAATTCCATTCAATTATCTTTATTTCAATTAAACGTATGCAATTTATAAGATGGATTGATACCATATAGAATTATTTATTATATAATTATTAATTAAATTTTAAGTACTGCTTCTTATAAATTTGATGTGATCCATATCTGTAATTTTATGAAACTATTCCTATAAATAATATCTCACAAAATTCAAATTCTATCGCCTCATTGGCTCATTTTTTATTGAATTCACCACTTTTGGCTACTATTCGGCTACTACGCCACTAACTATGGCTGATAGCTTCAGTTTCATATCACGAATCCGTTGCTTGATCGCATTATGAATTTTTGAGATAGTTAATGATATGAAAATGAGTGTGATTTTTTATTTTTCCTCCTCTATTATTCATATTCCCTCATGCGATCGGTACATCAATTTGTTTATTCAATTTAAGCTTTGATTATACGCTCCTTGAAATGTACCGTTATTGAATCTTCCTATATTGTGTATACTGCGTGTGACTTGGCCAAGAGAAGTCAGTAATTAAACGTGCCTCGTGCCGTTTTGAAAAAAAAAAATTGATTTCTTGTCACATCGGTCAAATTTTACTTCCCGGAATTTTGCCGAAACGGAAATTTGATAGAAGACCGATTTCTGGCCTCCAAATGTAAAAACTACACAGCCTCTGTGGAACAATATTTAATTTTTTTGCGTATATCTCATTTCCTGCTGATTCTAGGTGAAAAATAACCCAGACGAATTTTAAAGATCGTAAAATTCTCTACAAAAAATTCTTGACCAGTTTTCGAGTCAGATCGATCATTCGAAAGATACACAGACTCGAGAGTCGGGGCCTCTTGAGTCAGACATTCTCGAAGTGTTAATTTTGTTGATAACACAGAATAAGATCACTTCTAAATTCATCGTCATTAATCGATGATTCAGACTCAAAGTCGACATCTTTTAACGTTTTGTCGTAACTCGTGGTCGTTTGGCAAGTTCCGCTATCGTTATAGAGCAAAAGTTGAAATTTCAAGTCGAAAGTAATTCAAGTACGTAAGAATGTAGTAGCTACCTGTTCGGTTAATGGCTCAAAGTTATTTCAGTCACAAAATTGAAAGCGAAATGTTAATGGGGTTTGGAGTAGAGGAAGCTAGTTAAAGTTTGAACACTTTCTCAATCCTCCTCTTCCTCCTCGTCATCCTTTAGTCCAATTATTTGAACGTTGCGATACATATTCGAAGAGGCTTCAAAGTAACTCAGTAAGTGAGTATAGGTACAAAATGGAATAACATAGTTCATAGTTTATTTATATTAATTGTAATATTAAGACAAACTTAAGGATGTACAGGCCATACAATCTCGACCAAAAGTGAGTCTCGTCGTCAATATTGAGTACTTCGAGATGAGATCAAAATCGGAAAAAAATCAACCACAATCAAAATGATAAGAGTATTCATTTTCAATAATAATAATGCCCAAAAGTTATCAACAAATTGTTTAAAAAAATCATTGTTTAACAAATTTCCTGGTGACGTTATTTTTTTTTCATGTCAAATGAATTCGTTAATCTTTCCGAATACACGTGAATTTTTTCAGATTTTTGTCGGTTTTTTTAAATTTCCGTTTTCGATTTTGAAAAATGGAGAAAAAAATCTGAATTTTGGATATGTTATTGTAGAAACGATGTAGATTACAATTCCGAAGTTTCCGGAGCGTGGAACTAATAGTTTTGTAAATACAGCCTTTAGAAATTTCCGAAAACGGAAATTTGAAAAAAGTGACGAAATTCTGGAAAAATTCATGTGTATTCGGAAAGATTAAAGAATTCATTTGAAATGAAAAAAAAATACCGTCACCGGGAAATTTGTTAAACAATGATTTTTTTAAACAATTTGTTGATAACTTTTGAGCATTATTATTATTGAAAATAAATACTCTTATCATCTCGATTGTGGTTGATTTTTGTCCGATTTTTATCTCATCTCGAAGTACTCAATATTGACGACGAGACTCACTTTTGGTTGAGATTGTATGGCCTGCAGTACATCCTCAAGAGATAGGAGTACTGTATAATCATTATCAACTATTTGTAGGCCTAATACAAGTACGAGATAGGTAGAAAATAAGTAAATACTATAAGTAGGGATGGAATGTTTGAAAGTGAAGTAGATGATATATATGGGGCATTCCAGCCATTATCGCCCAAGATTTAATTCGACATTTTTTAATTTTTTTTATAATTTCATACGATGTAGGTCTATACCCCAGGGGCCTCTCTGAATTTTTTCAAAAATTTTGTTTTTGCCGTTTTTTTGTTATGAATATTACAAAGTCCGATTAGAATACATCCTTCGATCTCCTCCAAACAAAACACAGGTATTCTACATCCAAAAACTCGATTTTTGAGACCTGGCCGATCGTGGGGAAATCAATCGTTCCATGACTTTACCTACAATCACAATTGAATAAAATGTTTTCCAGCGTCCATAAATAGCGTTCGAGTGATATTATCGTTGATATTGCATGCAGGGGTAGTAAAATCAGCACATACTATCTCTGGTGTGAGTTTTCAAGAATAATTTTATTAATTTTACAATATACGAATGATATGGCCCCTGAATGGTATTATTGATCCAATTTTTTTATAATTTCACATGATTGGAAACGGTCGGATCGTGAAAATCGTTCTGATTCCACAATACCATTACCACGAGGAATAATACAATGAATTTTCTGAGTCTGTGGGATTCGCTTCGTGTTATCGAAACGCTAGTCCAATTGCAGTGTACGTTTATTCTAAAATCGTAGTTGAGTACGTAAAAACGCTTTCAGAAGTGGTTTCAAAAATATACTACATCTCGGACGGTGCACCACAACAATTAAAATATGTCAAACATTTTTTCGAATGTGTATTATCACGAGGAAGATTTCGGGATATCAGCAGAGTGGCATTTCTCGCCTACTGCACACGGAAAAGGGCCCTGCGATGGTGTGGGTGGCACCGTAAAGAGATTGGCTGCACTTGCCAGTCTTAAACTACCCCCCGCAAAACAAATTACCACTCCACGAAAATTCTTCGAATGGGCCTCAAACCCAAGGAATTTGCCTAATGTAACCGTGAAATTTTCGACGAATGAGGAGTATGGAGCAATGAAAATGCAATTAAACGAGCGTTTCGATAACACGGAGCGAAGCCCACAGACTCAGAAATTCATTGTATTATTCCTCGTGGTAATGGTATTGTGGAATCAAAACGATTTTCACGATCCGACCGTTCCCAATCATGTAAAATTATTAAAAAAATTGGATCAATAATACCATTCAGGGGCCATATCATTCGTATATTGTAAAATTAATAAACTTGTTCGAGCAAGACATAGAAATTCATATAGAGACTCTTGAAAGCCGTCTCCCCGCTAGATAGTTCTGTCTCTGTTTACAAGTGAGACACTTGTCGGCACCGGGGTACCTCGGGTCAGTCGGACAGAAATCGTCGTACCATAAGCATCATTTCTTATGTATCGCACTCCGCCATACCTACCTTTATGTGAAACGAGGAAAATAAAGCTAGTAAAAGAAATCACGGTTCGTTATTGGATTATACCGAACGTTCCCGCTCAGTCCTCAGTCCTCACCTACGTCTTTGTGAACTATCCAGTAAAACATACAAACAAAACTTATTCTTAAAAACTCGCACCAGAGATAGTATGTGCTTATTTTACTACCCCTGCATGCAATATCAACGATAATATCACTCGAACGCTATTTATGGACGCTGGAAAACATTTTATTCAATTGTGATTGTAGGTAAAGTCATGGAACGATTGATTTCCCCACGATCGGCCAGGTCTCAAAAATCGAGTTTTTGGATGTAGAATACCTGTGTTTTGTTTGGAGGAGATCGAAGGATGTATTCTAATCGGACTTTGTAATATTCATAACAAAAAAACGGCAAAAACAAAATTTTTGAAAAAATTCAGAGAGGCCCCTGGGGTATAGACCTACATCGTATGAAATTATAAAAAAAATTAAAAAATGTCGAATTAAATCTTGGGCGATAATGGCTGGAATGCCCCATATATAACATATAGATTGAGGTAAAACGTAGATAGATGATAAATTTCACCATTAATTAGGTAGTAAACTGAGCCCTAGAATCGGTACATCAGTCTTAACAGGCTGAGGCGGAGAAAAGTGTAGGTATATTTGAAAACCTGTAGCTAGTTCGATCGTTATAGTGAGATGCAATTTGACTAGAAACTTAGAAAGTTTATAATCAAATTATATTAGCGACAAGTGTGGTTTTCGCTAAAAAGTAGCTTTATGTGCACATAAAATAGGTCGATATCAAACTACCATGCAGGATATCGGAAAACAAGAAGAACTCCAACTTCGTTGAATGTATCAATTTTTCCTGGGATTTGAGAACCTCATTTACTGAAGCAACATAATTTTTTGATATGAATTCTTTACAACTCAAAGCACAAAAATTTTCGTTACAGAATAAAATTGTTCCTTTTTTTTTTTTTTTAATTTCATTTTACAGAAACTCGATTATCAAATGTTCGTCAATTATCGCGTTTCCCATGAACGATGATTTGAGGATTGTGAAATTTTCAAAATTCGCCATTTCTAATTCAAAGTAGGCTATTTTTTGCTCAATATGGCGCTTCGAGAATCAAACCGGGAAACAAATTTTGAATCGAAAAATTTAGTCGTGAAGCAGCCTTAAATTAATTGAAATGGGAACATTTTTGAATTTGATCAATTTTCAAACATTTCAATTCAAAGAGACTTAGATAAATCATCCACGAGTAAAGAGAGGATATCAACCCAGACAGTGGCGAATTTCTATTTCTCAATTCATCTTTATGAAGACTGATTGCAATTCCGGGCTCGTATCAACTAGATGGAGGCAAACCCACTACCAATTGGTCTATCTGGGGCACGAGTAGTGTCTATAGGTAAAACGTTTGTTCCCAGTGGAAATAGAGCCAATTTTAGTCCATTGGGGATTACAGGATGTGACATTTTCCCTAATCTAATTAATATAAAAGAGAATCATCGATTTTTCCAAACTAAATCGACTGAACATGGCGTTAAATTTATAGCCTTTCATTTATTTCTACTTTATCTTTTGCCGATCCGAATAAAACGAATTTTAAACGCTTCCAAGACTCTGAAATATTACGTTTTAAAATCGATGAGTTATCATTAATTGCAGAATAGAATCTATACGATAATAAATATAAATTCTCCAACGTAATTATAAGAGAAATTATTGACTTTAATTATACATTTCTTTAATCAAATTTATTTTATCGTTATAACGATGAATCGAGCGATAATATTTAATTGAAAAAAACGTGACGGTAAAAAAAAAAAACTTCGCTTGTAAAAATAACTCTAAAAAGTAAGAAATACATAATCTTAGTTTTTACATTTTTTCTTTTTTTTTTTTTTTTTTTAAACAGAAACTTTTTCAAACTTGAGGTTTTTTATAGTTTCTCTTCTTCATTTAGATTGAATATAGTAACAATTTGATAAAATTGAATTATTTGTGTTTTTTTTTTATGTACAGATAATTCAAGTTTCGCTCTAAAGAATACAAAAAAAGTGTCTCAAAAACGTTTTAGAAGAATTACAATAAATTGTCCGCTACAGCTGTTATCATCAAATTAGTTAGGATAAAGTAAACTTAAGTCAGATCTCATATTCTTGATCTTTCTTACGTCCCTATAAATGAATGAGGGAATCGAAACGGATAAAGAACGGAAACGAATTGGCAAAAAAAAAAAAAACCACAACCTGAAGTTGGCCAACCGCGTTCGATAATTTGATATCGTTCTGCACGACGGCGTGATGCTCTTTATTTTACACTTTACAGTCGATGATCTTTGTTTTGTGAATAAAACAGGAAATAAGTCGTCCGCGTAGGTATTATATATAGCTAAAGATATTTGACGGCTTTGTTTCGATCTTATTCTATAGTTAAGATACCGAAGATACCGCGAGTCACGCGGTTGGTTGGGTTGTATTAAATAGAAAAACTACAATGGAATAACTGTACATTATTATACTCCAACAAAAGTCAGTTTTAAGTAACTATTATTTTTTTCGCGCGCAGGTTTATAATATAAAAGAAGGCGTATTAATAAGGTACAAGGCGAGTAGTTAAGTACTCTGAGAGCTACTTCTTATGTACTTGATACATAAAGAGATAAAACAAATTTTTTATACTTTTTTTTTTTATACAGAGTTCTTCGCATTACTTATGTGCAGCCAACAAAGAGATTGGAAGACCTCTGGGGTTTTTGTAATTATCAGAAATTTTCCAATATAACTAAACCGTTTACAAAATGCCTTGAGAAAGATTTTTTATTTTTATTTTTTTATTACGATTTTCGATCGGAAATTTGCAAATTTTTCACAAATGATTCATCATTTTTATCTATACTTGTCACTTAAAATGTCAATTTAAGGATGTATAGGCTATACAATCTCAACCAAAAGTGAGTCTCGTCGTCAATATTGAGTACTTCGAGATGAGATAAAAATCGGAAAAAAATCAACCACAATCAAGATGATAAGAGTATTCATTTTCAATAATAATAATTCCCAAAAGTTGTCAACAAATTGTTTAAACAAATCATTGTTTAACAAATTTCCTGGTGACGTTATTTTTTTTTCATGTCAAATGAATTCTTTAATCTTTCCGAATACACATGAATTTTTTCAGAATTTTGTCACTTTTTTGAAATTTCCGTTTTCGATTTTGAAAAATGGAGAAAAAAAATCTGAATTTTGGATATGTTATTGTGGAAACGATGTAGATTACAATTCCGAAGTTTCCGGAGGGTGGACCTAATAGTTTTGTAAATACAGCCTTTGGAAATTTCCGAAAACGGAAATTTCAAAAAAGTGACAAAATTCTGAAAAAATTCATGTGTATTCAGAAAGATTAACGAATTCATTTGACATGAAAAAAAATAACGTCACCAGGAAATTTGTTAAACAATGATTTGTTTAAACAATTTGTTGACAACTTTTGGGCATTATTATTATTGAAAATGAATACTCTTATCATCTTGGTTGTGGTTGATTTTTTTCCGATTTTTATCTCATCTCGAAGTACTCAATATTGACGACGAGACTCACTTTTGGTTGAGATTGTATAGCCTATACATCCTTAACCATATGTCTTTAAAATCAGATTTTTTTTCTGAAAATTTGGAAAATTTACTATCGAGAACCGTATCTTTTTTTTTCAGGCACTTTTTGAATTGTTTAATTAGATTGGAAAATTTCGAAGAGAAATCTGATCGAAGACCTCATATATAAAATAAAGAATATATTATACAAAATTTGGAGACCTGATTTGCGTACAGAATTTGGTGGAATGGCCCATATATAATATAACGAAGGACGGTATCATTATTCTGTAATAAATTCACCACCATTGTTAGATAATATATACAGAGTAATTGTAGGCCAGTAAACTCTGCTATGGCTTCTATACTATATGCTAGTCTCTCTAATTGGACAATATAAGGCAGTAGTATAAGTATAATAGCTAGATAAGCTAATAAAACTACCGCATATTCTCTAAAAAAACGTGGCGATGTTCTTCATGATTCAAAATTTTCTATATCAGCAACAAATTTATAAAAATTATTGAAAAATAGATGGATTCTCTTTTTTCTTTCGTCACATCAATAAATATAAATAATTGATAAACCTGATAGTTAAAAAATGACAAAGAAAAAACAATTAATTAAATTCTTTACAAAAATAAATCAAAGTCGATGACTTAGTTTACTGAAAAATTCTACAATTCAACTAATTATTCTCGAGATCATGAAAAATTGTAATTCTGTTTCACAAATTTAATTGTAAAAAAAAAAAAAAAGATACGTAAAATGAGATATTTTTTATGTTTGAAACACCTAGTTTGAAAAATGTTTATATTTATATTCAACCTTGACACTCCGGATTTCTCTCAAGTTTAAATTTCTTCTAAGAAGGTTGATAACTTGAAAACCGTGTAAAACCGTGACTGTGAGTATAAATGTTTTAAACTACTAAAGCAGGTAGTACCTAGGTTCCTTTCCCTTCGATACTAACTCCATTGCGCATAAATTATACGTTCAACAAGGTTTTTTGTTTTACACATTACAAACACGTATATAAATAGTAGGTATACGTACTCACAAAGAAAGCGTATAACTTAAGAGTTAGAAATTCACAAATCACTCTATGTACAGTGTAAAGTATGTCCAGTGTGCTGTGGTGTGGTATATCTATGTATATAATACAGCAACAAGGAAACTCTCGCGGTCTCCTAAAGTAAAAGACACTACCTTTATACCTGGACTATAATACCCAAGAGGAAACTTTCGTTTCGTCTGACGTAACAAACTGTGAAAAACCAACTACAGGTGTTGCAACCAAATAATATACGAACAGGTGGTGCAGGCAGCGATTAGAAATGGAAATTTAGAAAAATTCATCCACACTATTTAAGAATTTTTTCTATTATAACTTTTTAATAACTTAAAAATTTCAAGTGATTTTTTTCTTCTTTTTTGTCCATAAAATTTTATTAATATATTAATTAACGTAAACATAATGTTCTTTTTATTTATTTATTTTTTATTGCAAAAATTCGAATTGAAGACGATTATAATTTTTTTTTTTTTTTTCTTATTGTTATTATGATCATTTTTCAATTATAATATCCGCATAGGTATGGGTTCAGTGAACGAGACCCCGCACGTCTTTTGCCTTGTGGAATATGGTCAAATATGTGTATTAATGCATGCAGGAGTAATGTAAATATTTACTATACGCGTAAACCGAGTAACCGTGAGGTTCTTTCTTCATTAGTAACGTACGTACTATAGTAGTGTAGTTTGTTCGTGGGTTGACACACAGCAGCAGATGCATGTTTCCCCATACTACAGACTTGCTATCTTATACTTCCGCCGGTTCAATTTCCGCCTGAACGACTCCCAAGAGAGTAACAAAACTACGGTCAAAAACACCACCTACTCGAGGCCACGTTAAGCTTACGGTGCAGCTGCTGCACAAATAAATTTTCATTTTTTTGTTTTTTGTTTTTTACTACTGGATACTTTATATATATACTTGTATGACTGTGTATTAGGAACGGAGATTTTCTCTCTCTCTCTATATACATTCTCAAGCTTCTTCTTCTTCTTCTTCTATCTTTTATTAAAAAAGGATTTAAAAAAATTCTTTCTTTCATTCTATAATTCCTACTGATATATTCTTGAGCTACTACCCAACGTTTACTTTCACTCTTCTCTTTTTTTTCATTCAGCTTTAGTTAGTTGTAGGTACACGAACTGTACCTGTTATATGTTATAGCCTGGAACGAAGGAAGATCGTCTCTTTACTTAACTATGCATTTTACAATCAAAACTGGAGGGTAGAATTTTAAGAATTATGCAATTTTGAAAGTTTTTTGTCTTTATCTTCTTCAAATACTTTTATGTTTATTCAGTAGCTCAAGTATTAGAAAATTGAGGTTTCGAAATTTCTTGAATTTTCTCCAGGTCTTCCATACGATACTGCAATGATTTATGTTATACCTACCCTCGAATTCAAATTTCAGTGTGATTTCAGACTTCGAACTTGAAAAAGAAAGTAGATCATATTTTAATATCGAACATAATTTCGCACTCGGCAAACTTGCGTTGTGTTTATTGAGGTATTCAGACACCGAGAAATTCCTCCCAGAAATTATGCTACGTATATTTTGTGATATTGATCAAAATAATAATGAAAAATAAATAAATACTAACAACTGAGCAAACGAGAAAAATTAACAGTTTCAAGAATGAACAAGCTTGAAGAATAGAAGGTAAAAAAATTCATTATAGATGCATTTTTGGGAAATCAAATTATAGTAGGATTTTTTTTTTTTTAATCAATCTCCATGATCTGAGTTCAAAAATCAGAATATTTATTTATTATTTATGAAAAAACGTAAATTGAATAATTATTTCTAAGTAGAGAATTATTATTCAATCTTTATTAAAATTTAATTTTCATCAAGTAATTATAGGAAAGTATATTAAGCCCAAAGGCATTATAATTTCATTTTAGAATAATAATTATAGGACCCCCGTTATCGTCGAAGTAGGTAGCTACAGTCACGCGAGCCGAGTGCAGTGCAACAACCACCGCATAGATTTTTTTTGTTTTTTTTTTTCATTAAAACTTTTTTTGTTCTTCTAATTTCAACGTTCATTAAGATGAATGAAATATTCTCAACACATCCGTAGGTGACCAAAAAAGTAAAGCATATATATACAAAGCTAGAATAGAGAAACAAGCTTTTGGACAATTCTGAAGCAATCCAACTGGCAGAAAGCATATTTCTCGATTATAGCCAACTTCGGACTGTCTCATCCTTAGGAATTCACCCTGTATACGAATTCCTAACGCCTCGTTGATCTGAAGTTGGCAAGAATCGAAAAATGAGCATTCGGAAACTTTGATTGGTTCAGAAATGTCTGAAAGCTGCTTGTTTCACGATTCTACAGGCAACTTCAGATCAACGAATCGTTAGGAATTCACCTTTGTATATAATGCATTCTTTCTCTGATATTGTTTCTCGTTTCTCAACGTCTCATTTTTTTTTTCAAGTTCTTTTTTTTTCCTTGTTAATAATAATATATGCATACAGTATTGAAACTGCATATATAGGTGAGGGTAAGTCGATACGAATGAATATATGTACAATAATAAAACAACATGCGATGGCATATTTCATAAGAAAAAGAAGAAGGAGAAGAAGAAGAAGCTTCTTTTACAGCCACACAACATTGCAGTCGCATTCACTGCCGCATATCACTATATCTACAAACGTAAAACGACTTATTGTTTAGATTTCGGAATTGTTATGACAAGGGAAATCGTACGTCACTACAACTACGACTCACCAATTTCATGGTTCAAATATAGTATTGTTGTACCTATAGGCATTATTCTTCACATTATTTATTCAATATACACGACATTTTTCTTCTCTCTCTCCCTTTTTCTTTCTCTGTCTCCGTCCTCTTTAACAGAGTTGTTATAATTCAACTCTCTTGAAAGAAAAAAAAAAGAAAAAAAAAGAAGAACGTCTCTTCGAGTGTTTTAATTGTCGGATGTCGGCCTTAGATTAGACCCTGTCTCGTTAAAGTCAGTTATGACGTTGTGCTTATATGTATATATATACGACTGCAAATTGACCACAGTAGTAGTAGTATAACTATACATCCTCCTCGAAGGAAGTAATTAACCACGTGACTTACAGAATAACAAAAAGAAAAAAAAAACAATAATAATTACAATTATACAAAAAAAAAAATTAACTATTTATGAATTTAATTAATTATTGCTGAATTCTTTCGAATCTCATTCCAAATGTTTTGTATAAAATTGTTATACCTATATAACAGGCGTTCACTGACCTCAACTCTGCATCTTAATTATCGTTAATTTAGAAGATAATATATGAAAAAAAAAAGAAGAAAAAATTAGTAGGAAGAAGAAACACACCGAAGATCCGTTCAGACTTCAGATATTCTCGACAAATATTACCTCGCAATTATCACGACTACGGTAATTATTACTTCTATAGTTATATAAGTATTCTAGCCTGCACCTGTTCATTTCGTTGATATTTTTTATTTTATTTTTAATACTTCATTGTTGCAAGAAAGGAATTTCTTCTGTGTAGTTTTTAGCACCCCGACGTCGTTTTACGCTTGAAACACTTATGTGTCTACGTTTATTACGTTGTTAAGTTACGCGTTTCACGTGGTGCAGTTTAAACAAAGAAAATTGTTCAAAGCTAATAATAATCTCCTTCCTTCTCGTAGGAAATGGAGATGTAAACTTCGTTTCAAGTTAAAATCGCGAAATTAAATATTTATTTATGGTAAATTGTTGAAAAAAAAAAAAAATTTGTATTATTGAATATCTATAACTTCTTTTTTTTCGTTGCTTGCATCATGTTAATTTATTTGCAAACTGTTATCTACAAGAAATAGATAAAAAAAACATGCATATGAATAATAAATGAATAAATAGTACGAAATATAGTAAGACACGTAATTTGTGTTAATCTGGTTGGCAAAAATCTACTACTTTATAGTTTGAGGCTTATTGCTTATCCAGAATAATAATTTACACATAATTATTACAACGTCTTAAAAAAAAAAACAATGTTTTTTATCTTGCGAATTAATAGATAAAAAATGAAAACTATATCAATATTCAAGGAACAAGATTTTTTTTGTTCTAGTTGTGTTACACTTCGATTATATACACATTGGGATTACAATATATAAAAAGATCGCAGAAATATTGAAGGAAGAAAGTACTCAGGAAGATGACGGACATAAATAGTTGTGCAACGAGATAATGGATTTCCTGCTTTTCTTCGCGTCGCAGTTGCAGCTATATGTCACACGAGTGTTAAAGATATACATAAATAATCAAGCATTACATACGTACACTCTGCACTAAAAATATAACAACAATATTATATCTTCAAAATGAAAAACTAATTTGAAAATTATTTCTTCACGATTAATCGTAAGTATCTCAAGTTGAACAGGGAAAATCGGAAAAAGAAGTCGAAAAAAGTGTGCTTTTGGAAAATTGTTATATTAACAATTAAAGTACCTACGTGACGTTATAAGTACTGCAAAAATACGACAGGCTTTTCCTGTCATCATATCACGTGAGTCTCTCACCACCAACGAATCTAGACTTACTTATTCGCACGTACGAGAGAATTATTGTAGTAAAGAATATCTGTTTGAGTAAATTTCGTACGATGCACACACTAATGAGATCATTGCTGTAGAAATTTTTATAAAAAAGTAGGTTTACTCTGAGTTGTTTAAAATATTATTATCACCATATGTTTTCGACATAAAAAACAGCTTTGAACCCACACACAGTGATACAATGATTAGAAGAAAAACCCAAACTTGAGAACAAAGTGAAATACAATTAGAATCGAGTAAACCAGTTATATTCCTAGTAGATCGGATAATTAATTAATAGATGATGGGGGAAAAAGATAAAATATCCGATGATTCAATTATCCCAGTGGAAAATATATATATATACGAGAGGAGTGCACAATATCTACCACAAAAACGGAAACGGAAAATGAGTCAATGTGGTTCCATATTATTAATGCGGTTACCAATATGAGACTCGATAGAAGAAGAGGAGTATTCCATTGTCATGAAGATTTTTTCCCTCACAATACGTGAATCATTACGTTACTATCATTCTTCTGTTCATATTTCGCTTTATACTCTTAGCATAATATACTCGACCTTCTTCTTATCTCGACTTTTTTCTCAAGGCTTTTTGCGTTATAAACGTGCGATAATTTTCCAACGCTCATGTTGGCGGTGGTAGAGACCAAAGACTCGATAGACACGGTCGCGTAGAAGAATAATAGAAGAACGAAACCACATATTGTGTCACAAGTGCGTAAAATTGCCGAGTATGCTATCTTTTGTCATCCCTGCTGTGGAAAGTAGAACGGAAAAAAGCCCCAGTGCGGAAAGTGAAACTTTCCGTACGCTACACAGGTTTCGAAAATTATACTTGATACAAAAAAAAAAAAAATTATTCTATCTTATTTCTCAATTTTTCAATTTGAAATTGTATCGATTATAGTGTCTATGATTTTCTAGCTTATCGGGGCTACATTCCAATTTCTTACTCGACTCGAGGGTGTTGTATATATATATAGTAGCATCATAGTGAGTTCCGTTATTAGCGAGTCACGCGATACGGGAAGCCCGCAGCCCTATTCCGTGAATAAAATTTGATCAAGGAACAAATAGACTTCAATGAAGTCTACAGTTTGCAGGGGGGGGGGGGGGAAATGTGTATGTGTATGTTATAGAAGGGAAGAAAAAAAGATAGCTCTGTAGTAGGAGGAGTAGAGGTAATATGAAGACGGACAAGTTCGTCGGAAAAGTATAATAGTCCAAACACGAAATACGAATCGTATATGAAACAAGAAACTTGATAGGTACGTGAAAGATTGCGCGATGTGGTATATATATAAATCGTATATGTATACATATCCTCCTCGACAGCTGTTATTACAGTTAACACACACGTACGTATTGTAAGACATACATATACGTATTTTACACCCAACTTTGAAAGATTAATGAATGAACACAGAAATCGCTGGTTCAATTCAAACACATACATACATGATACATATGTATATTCGTGTGCTGCAGAGACCGAGAAATAATGTGGAATGCACTATTAATTATAACGTGCGCACATCATTACTTCTTCAATTTATTAAGAAAATTAGTTAAGAGAAAACACTCAGATTTGCCGAAACGTCAGAATTCATAATTTAACCGCCATATTTGAATAATCCTAACGTAACTTTTAATTAGTCCAGTCAATTAAGTAAAAATAGGCGAATTAATTAGTGAAGATCTATAAACTTGACGAGACCTTCCTCATCTTATTAGCCTACTATTGAACGGACTCAAAGTCCTGACCTCTGACTGGCTCGAATTCAGTTTTTCCACCATATCTCGACAACTGTTGATCCTATCGTCACAAAGGTTATTGTAAAAAATGAAGCTTACCAAATTCTCTACAACAAAGGGTTGATACACTTTTCTCGTATCTTTGATAGTTTTTCTCTAATACATCAGTGAATACGTACACATAATTCTCACGGCAGCTTGGGACGCGAGATATGAATATCGATGCCTTCAGCCGTGTATTACACGAAAACTATTGAAGATATGAAAAAAATGTATTCAACGTTTGTTGTAGAGAATTTGATAAGCTTGATTTTTTATACTAACCTTCGTGTCGATAGGATCAACTATTGTCGAGATATGATAAAAAAAAAACTGAATTTACCACCAATTTATAAATCTTCACTAAAAGTAATTTGACTGGACTAAACATAGAAAGCGAAAACTAGTGAATACGAAGTATTTTATCAAGTGAGAAGTCGATTTCCACAAACTACTCTAGGTGGCGACCCTGTTACACTGAATAGTGACGTCACGGCGTGGCGCGAAAGGAGACCGCGTTTCAAACGATGTTCAATCATTCTTTTTTTTTTTGCTAATAATTATATATCAATGAAATAGATCGATTTTTTCACAGTTTCATTCAATTGTTCAACTGATGACTGTTAAATAATTCTGGATTGGTGAGTTTTAATTGCGCATAATTTATAATAGGTATAGTATTGCTTGCTATCAGCGGAGTTGGGCATAGTATGTATCTTCGGATCTTAGACCTTTGCATTGTGGGCTTAATGGCAACATGACGTAACATTGATATAGCTTGATAAACGGTTGTATCCGCTCTAGTATAATAAACTGAATATCTACCAACCGGTGTGGCTTGCGGAGCTGGTGCAAATATGCGAGGGGGGGTTAGCGTAGTATAACGCATAGCTACATGCCTTGCATAGTGTTACTTATATATACGAAATAAACGAGCCACCCACTCAAACGGCAACATTTGGGTGAAAATTCTGAAAAATTTACTATTTCAATAGTTAGCTTATCGTTAATTCTTCGACGATTGATTGATTAATTTTACTTCTTCTTCTTCTTTTGAGACAAAAAATATCACAAAAGAAAAGGAGAAAAGTCTTTTCGAATGAGAGAAAAAAAAAAAAAGAAACAGGTTAATATTAAGAACTTTAGAATCATGATTACAATTAGTGAAGAATAATATTCATCAAACCTCCTCGTCGAAATTGGGATCAAAATTTCCCCCATCAATTCTTTATTCCATTTACGAATTTCTGAAATAATATTCAGATCATCCACACACACAATGAATGAAATTTTTTTTTTAAAAAACAGGTGAAAAAAATACAATAATTGAATATCTAAAAAAAATATGAACAAGAAAACATATATGACTGTGTAAACTTCGAGTTCAAGTTTGACAAGGATTTAAGCTAAAAGTTCTAGAAAGTAGAAAAAAGAAAATGGTCTGATTAATATTTTCTATGAAAAAAATGAGTTTCTATGAAATATCATTTGCATATAATAATATAGTATGCATATACAATTGTACAATTATTACGTATAATCGATAGAACGATTCCATAGGTTGCATCAAAGTAAATCATTAGATCAAGGAAATAATTAAGATATAATAAATAATGATAATATAAATTATCAAACGACCTTTATGATAAATATTTATGATAAACAAAATCATAAATAATCAATATCGCGTATAACTTTTTCTAACTCCTTATCACACACTAGACTCGTTTATTTATTACAACATCTATACTACACCCACCCTCTTAGCTTAGGCATTGATGGATAATTACTTAGTTTCTAACTAATATATACACGTAAATATATACCGTTCAATGTAGTACCACTTATTTACGATCATTATCGCGTCATCATCACACGAAGCCGATGAAAATTATTGCAATATGTAGTTTTTTGTGTCTCGCCCCCATTTTATCGGATGAACAATTACTACCACAAATATTGAAGGGAAATTATTCAGAGTCTTTGCATTATCTCGTAAGTTTCACCCTTTACGGTATAAGTGAATATGATTTGAATAGGTTTTGAAATCGGCGCTTTTTTCGGGTTTAATTCGAAAAATATCGATTTTTGGAAAAAAATGATAAAGACCAAAATTGGTGGAAATTTGATTCTCTACAAGTTTGGTTCTATTCATTATAGCTGAAAAGTTGGAAATAAACGAGATAATGCAATTTTTGGAATTTGGAACGGTTTTTTGAGTGTAGTTAGAAAAATATCGATCCTACAAGAACAATCGTAAGGGTCAAACTCGTAGCGGACAAAATCTCCTACCACTTTTGTCCTCACGGTTTTTCGTTAAATTAAAAAATGGCCGAGTTATTTGATAAAAACCGTTTTTTTTTCCGAAAACAAGCAAAAGCTCAATTTGGTCGCCATTTGAAATTTACACTCCCAGCGACCCCCCACCGAGGGCATAGAAAAAGAAAATCGCGCGATCTCATTCTTCAAGGGTCAAAGTCTATACTGACTGGACTATAACTTTAAATTCTAATCAAAACGCAGGCCGTAATCGCTTCATTCATAAATCAATAAAATCTACTAATCGTAAATTTCTCACAATCTTCTATGAAATCCATTCAAGTGTATACCGTTGCCTTATTCTAAGAAAGAGCGAGAAGTTGACCCCTAAAGCAAAAGCCTCCTCACTCTCCTCTCCTACTGTGCAGAGATGCAGCGGTTTCCACCCTACCCACCTACTTAGAGGTAGCATGCCACGGCCATGGTGTCCTCTCGTACACAGATAGTAGGGCGAGAGCGAGAGAGTCAGAGAGAGAGAGACGCGGGGGCCTCAGTCAGCGGCGGTGCAAGTCAGCTTATTCCAATGACAGCCGTCCGTACGACCTGCATTCGAATCGCGATATATCCTCAGCCAATTAGATTCCCTCTATTCCGGTTATTCGACTGACTGTCGGTACCGTCAACGATCCATCGGCGACAAACGGTTCTAGCAATTTTTCTCCTCCTCTCTTTCTTTCTTTCTTTCTTTCTTTCGTTTCTTATGTTATAGGTGAGGCGCAGAGAAACACATCAGAAGAGTTCAAATATATTTTTACCTTAAATTTAAATTCGATTAATATTCTAATTAATGACTTTTTTTTAAACACTTGTCGCGAGGTTTGAGACACACGGTTGATTCGATTTTGTCTCTCGACGTCTGAACTTGGTCCAGAAATTTTTGTTTTTCAATTTCCCTCATTCACACGATGAAGGATCGCTCTCCAAAGAAAATGAGACGTCGAGCGTAATAATCGGATCAACCGCGTGTGAAAGTCAATTTTTCGATGTGTAATGAACTTTGGATAAGATATAAATGGTCCACTTGAGAAGAACTGATTCAGATTCTTCTTCTAACCTAGTCTCTTTATTATCGATCTTATTTCGATGTCAATATTTTGACAGAGTTTATTTATCGTTGGAGAAAAAAATAATAATAACACGACACATATGGAACGATATTTAATAGCTACAATCAATCTCCTACTTATGTTCCGTGTGTGTCTCGGTATTGGCGCGCGGTTTTCTTATTAATTTGAATTTATAACTCACGAATTACAATATATTAACAATTCCTAGTAACTCTAATGTGTCATTGAACTCTTTCCTCATCCCCTCATTCTCTTCTCTTCGTTGCTGAAAAAATAATCGCACACAGAAAACAGGTAGAAAAGAAAAAAACAAAAAAAGATCGCGCGCAACTCTTATTGATATCGTCGATCGCACGCTGTACGCTGTACGCGGGAATCTGAGTAGCTGATTTGTTTTCGAACAATAAAAGGGGGAAAATGGTCCATAAGAATCGACTAATCGGTCAGATTGGGGTTGAAGGAACCTAACCCCTGCGCTCTCTTCCAAGATGCAGATCAGAGTAAATAAGATTCGCAGCGTGTATAAACGGAGAAACGTCAGTCCGTAAGCGTACCTTGTGATTGATCCTCGCCTCTCACGTAATCCATAAAGTACGGTAAAAGCGCGGCACCGAATCTCACCACTGTAGCTAAATTGCCCATTCTCTTTTATTAACAATCCGCATTATTTCTCTTTGACATTCTTTGTTGTATCGTTAATCTTTATCAATTAACGCTCTGATGTATAACAGTTTTAAAACTATCACGCGGCACGCGGCACGGATCCATCAATGCGTCAACTCCCCGCGGCGGTTGGTGACATACTGAAAAAAACTGACGCGCTAGAACCTAGATGGACAGAACCGCAGGAGGCAGGAGAGCTCGCCGACGGCGGGGGGATAGGGGTCAGGCCTAGCTACGCTACCGCCACGCGCGGACCATCGCTCAACCTTCCATAGAGCCGGAAGGTATCGCGATTCATTGTTTCATTCAAACGGACCCCGCGTAGGGATGAGCGATTTTAGAAATTCATCGGCGCATGAATATAAATGAGGAATTATTGCGAAATAATTTTTATTACCCATTTGTTGTTTTCTTTTTCAAATTATACACATTATTTACAATATTCTCACCTTTATTTTTCGTTTATTGTTATTGAAGCGATGTGATATCAGGCTGTTTTTGAACAGTTGAATAAAATACATAAAAATCGAATTTTTCATTGTTGAATTGAAAAACAAATCGAATGGTGAAAATATCGACATTCGACATGCTCGATTAATCGAAAAGTATCGCGCTTTCGGTAATTCGCTAAAGTCTTTATAAATAGATTGATTTTTGAACTTACCTTCTTTCCGGAATCCATTAAATTTTGAATGTAACTAGATCGATTTTCAGTATTGTTCAGCCTCTCATTATTTTTGTTCGTTCTCATTCCCAAAAGAAAAGTTTAGGGATTTAGAAAATGAAAACTGCAACAATATACTAGAAAAACATTTGAGACACGTTTTACGGAAAGCTTGATGTGATTCAAAATCGTGTATTATTATTATTCTCGATATTTTTTGTTTCTTTGTTTTTCTTTTTTATTATCATCATTCATCATATTCATCATTTTTATATTACATGTATACTTAATCGTATTTTCAATTGTCAATATACCTATGTATAATTTCACAATTTCTTCTTAATTGTTTTTTTCAATACTTCGAATAGAGATATTGAAACAGATAACTATTTTTTTCTTCTTCATATATCATCATAAAATCAGATCATACATCTAATTGATTGGGATGGGGGGAGGGGGAAACTGTGATAAAGGATGGACGTTATTATCTGTATGAAAAAAAGTAAAAATATTTACTGTATTTTTTTTTCATTTCTTTTTTTTTCTGTGAAATATTATATAATATTTATATTTTTTCTTTTTTTTTTTCATTTTCGTTTTTTCATAATCCATTTCCTTTTTCATTCTTTTTTATTTACTTAATTCCGTTGAATCTTATGATGATTCATGTGACAATTTTCTTTATACAGATTCAATAATAATGATAATAATAATAATAATAATAATAGCAGTAATAAAATAATAATAAATTTGTGGGTACTATAAGCTTTCAAGCCCCCTTTTTTTGTCCTTCGTTATTATATATATTCTGTGATATATATATTTTTTTTTCTTTTTTTTTTTTGTT